>JANAVB010005599.1:35320895-35443395 GCA_029216955.1 Iris pallida
CTACCTCCCCTTGGCAATTGATATAACCATCTATCTAGGGGCCCATTACAAACTCATAAACAATATAACGATCACCATGATCATAGCAGCAACCTTTCACAGCGACCAAGTTCGGATGATGAAGTTTTGCAACCCTTCCAACCTCAGAATAGAACTCTTTTTTCCTCTGAAGGGTAGATCTTTTCAGTCGCTTGACTGCTACCCTCACCCCATCAGGCAAGATCCCACTATATGTCCCACCTGTCTTTGCATCTCCAATAAGTCGATGCCCTTCACTGAAATTCTTTGTAATTGACCTCAGCTCCTCACTAGTAAAAAATTTCCATGACGGAGGAACTAATGCAGCTGCTGAAGGACTAGATACCTTGCGTGATCTTCTGCGCTTCTTGCTCCGCCTATAGACAAGGAGCCATAGCACCACTGCTAGTGTAGTTGCAAGAATTAATCCACTTACAACAGCAAGGATAATGAAGTACTCTTCGTGGCAGTGGTTATGCTGACATTTGTTCTCTGTTGCAATATAATTCATTTTATTAATATCAGTTCTGTGGTTTACAATATCAATTAAGTTAGAGAAAGCCGCTAAGAAAAGATGAACAAAATCGGTAATACTGCAACATTGAAGCTGAAATAAATGTCTAGTAATAATTAATTAGCAAGAACAGGTCCAGATACTCTATTTTAAAAAATCACCATGTGTGGATTTTTTTCTCACTTCAAAACAAAGCTTTACAAGCATTAAGCTGGATACTATCATAAGAGAGAGGCAGATAAGAGGCAGGTCAGACAGTACCTCTACTTATCATGCAGATAAGCCCATGTGAGGTGTTGCAACTTTCACCAACGAGAGCAACGTGGCCATTTGTCACCAAAGTACAGGAATCAGCTGTGTTATTGCTCTTGCATGAAGCTTCAGTACAGTTGATGTGAAATGGCTCTCCCGGGAAAACAGACTCGTTCCAGTGTGACATATTGTCAGACCATTTCCAAGTGAAACCATGAACAGTATTGTAGCCTCGTCCACCAACCCAGCACCCACTGGGACTATCCACACACAGAGTCTGGGCAAAACTCAGCTCCTGGACAGATGTGAGGGCAGCCAAATGACCATGAAAATCTTGGCAAGCTGCTTCTGATTTATTCCAAGGAAGAGAACTTCCAATGTATCTAAGACATTTATCCTTCATTGGGCTGATACTCCAATCAGCAGGGCATGATGCTGTTTAGGAAAAAAAATCAACTGTACTTTTAGTATAAGACGAATTCTGCAAATACACGCATTTGAAGTTGCACGTTGAATTGCCTATAGTAATTTGGTTCGGTAGTAGAATCAAGATATCAGTCTAATGAAACCAGAAGAAGCAAAATAATCATCTCTTTCAGTAATAAGTTTCCCTGACCAGATCGTATCAAAACCTTACGGTTTGTTCCCTTCTACCCTTAGCGATTTACAAGATACATAGTTGCATGTAACATCTCCTTTTATCCCTTTCTTACTAAGCTCGGAACACGTGCCAATGAAATAGGTCCACTAAACGGATCTGCACTTGTAAAATCCCTTTACATTTTGAAAATACTAGAAATTTAGTTGATTCCATTTACACCTTGTTTGCTAAATCCTAATGTTAAACTGATTCTGTTGAGCACACAAAGCCTGAATCATAGGATAAGAAATGGCTGCATCTATAGAAGTCAAATATTGTGCTAATTGAGGATACAATGAGATTAAAAAAAAAATTCTATGATTTGGACATTTGCAACAGAGACCAATAGAATATAGCAGTTTGAAGCAGTGACAAGACATTAGTTAAGGATTTCTGTTAACTGCTCTTTAATGAAACACAGGATCATTTCCACTGTTTCCCCTCCAAAAAAGATATTAGTTAAACAACTTTGTATTGAGATGGTGCGAAAATGTATGCCATTTGTTAATGCTACAGAAATGACCCTTCCGAAGATTCATGTAGATAACCTCAAAGTTTTGGATAAAATAATATCGTGTTGTTGTGGCACACAAGAAAACCTGATATTAGTAAATGAGATAAAAGATGTAATTACCAAAGAAAAATAAATTTGTCATGATTACTGATGAGTTTCAAATAAGTGGATACTTTTCAGTCATACGCCTTCTGCTGAGATTATCATTACTTATTGAATTTCTATTTGTTTAGTTTGAGTAGTTTTTAAGGTAATAAAAATAGAAAATTTATAAGGAAACATAAAGAAGAAGATTAACTAAGTTCTTTCTCAGCCAAAGTGATTCAATTAAGGAGGTATACATAAGCCCTTTGGACAAGGGAAGTGATAAACATATTTGCAACTCACTCAGAAGCAAGGTTATATTAAAGTAGGGCATCCCTGCCTTAGGTGTTTGAGATGCTACAGTGCCTTGCTTCCTTAGGCGACCGCCTCAACCTTCATTGACTTAAATGTGTTTGGCCCACGCATTTGTTTACTGAATTTTGTAACTTAAAATTGTAGTTAATATTAATAATATAATCTAATAGACTATAAAGAAGAAGAAATAAACATTAGCATGTGTGCTTTTATCTTACGATTGCCTTCCCATACGCTCTTTGTTCCTACCCTAACATGCTGTATTTTGCATATTTTAAATCAAAGTCCCAGTCACCACAAGCTTGTCTCAACTTACCGACTACATCACTCCTAACTTTAGTCTTGAAGCCCCGTCCTAGGCTTTTGGTCCTCGCTGCCTTACTACCTCATGCTGCCTTAACAAGCTTGTTCATAAGAATAACAATATGACACCATGATGGCGAGGCAGGGGCGGATGCACGAGCTTAATCAGAGGGGGTTCTCTAGATATGGCAATGTAAAAGATCGTATGGTAAGAATATAATCCCAACACTAGAAGTTAAATAGCCTAATGGTTGATAGTTTGCTATTCTATATATAGATACATGGTTCAATTTCTTAAAGAAACTAAAGTTTTTACCAAATATTTAATTGGTTAATAATTATTTTTACAAAATCCAGGGGGATTTGAGACCCCTCTGGGTTCTAGATGGATTCCCCCCTGTGGAGGAGTGTTTTAAGGGAGGTAATGGCAGATGGCAAGTGCCAAAGGGCGTTGACGGGAGGCGTCCGTACCTATAATTTACCCTTAAACCACAAGGTGCTTCTTTCTGTTGGCAGAACTTGGAATTCATAATTTGTCATCAAAAGATTCTCTACTTCTAGTTCTGATCACCATACATGAACGGTGAGAAAGTACCGAGAAATATAAATTGGAGATAGATGTCACTGTTGTTATTATTCCATTAACTCAGTAAATGCAAAAGGCAACTAGGACTGCAAATAATAACAATAAAAGCATTTCCCTTAAAAAAAAATACTACATGGCTAATTCCAGTTATCAATAAAGCAGATAGTATCTAGTATTGAAAATCTATCATTAATCAGCGTAGGGTACAGAATTTCCAACAGACATCTGTAAATGAATAGGTGTCTCCAATCAGTCTAAAATGATCTCTCCTTATGCTTGGAAAGAATTATAAATCATTGCCTAAATTTATGAATTGCCAATTTCTTTCTTATATTTTATCCCGAATAGTTTTCACTTTCTTTTCATCAAAATGAACAAAATTCACCCCTCCAAGAACTAGTCACAAACACTTCCGTTTCTCCATCTGCCACCTAATGATAGCATAGAAGAAGATAATAAAAAAGATGTAACTCATGGACATATGGCCATAGACACAAGGTAACAAATGAAGTTTGCAACTTCACTTGCCGCATGAATTGATCGCTGACCTTCAGTTGTAAAACAATGAAAGTAAGATAATTATCACTTTGAGGACCGAAACATGATCACAATTTTGTTCCTAACTATATCAAGTGATTAAATCCTCAAAATGCTCATGCATTTTAATCATGAACAATAATATACAAGAAGTCTTGCAGTTTATTATAAATTTAATGCAGCCAGCAAACCATTTTTAAAAGGTTGTTAATGAAATCAATCTATCATTCAGCATTCGTTAGATTAAGGCATTCCTATTCCACCATCAGTGCCTCCATGAGGTATTTCTCGGGATAGACAATGACAATATAAAATACATGATAACAAGAACAACTAGCCTAATACGATGTATAACTACAAATAATAGTTACATAAAATCACAGAAAAGACCTGATAAGTCTCATAGACTACAAACATCATTATTAGAGAACTAAGATGAACATAACTTCAATATAGAACTATGATGAAACATGGCAAGAGCTAACAGGATAACTTGAAATTAAATAGCGAGAACAATCACTACCAAATGAACTTATGACAGTGCTAGAGACATGGTACAATTCCTAGAAATACAATCTTTCGTCCTTATCAGCCAGCTATGCTGCATGGGCACGACTAAGACACGAGATAATACAGGCATTCAACTTTTCTGAGACGACAAAGCATGTACAGGGACTGACTTTGCGGTTGTCTACCACTCCATTAGTCTTCAGATATGTAACATGGACACTAATACGATCACAGGCACCACATTAATTTTGGCATGTCATGAGCGAAATGGCACAGCTGCGGCACCTAGCTTCAAGTTCTGTTTCAACTTTCTCACCAATTCCAATAGTGAAAAATAACAATCAACCAATTATTTAGGAAAAAAAAATAGAACTGATTCTTATATTTAGGGAAAAAAAATTGAACTGATTCAAAGAATTTAAGTATTGACGCCCCATCCTAGGTTTGGATCATTGTCGCCTTATGCCACCTTATGAAGCTTGTTCAGAAGAAGAAGGATATGAACACCACGATGAATGGGTAACCTATTTGTCTAAATGGGTAATTGGAAACTAGCATGCGTCAAAGGGAATTAGCAGTAGGCATATGTGCCTTTTGTTTACCCTCAAAATACAAGGCCCAAAACCATTTGTAGAACAATATATTTTCATCTGTTGGCAGAACTTGGAATTCACATTTGGAAATCAAAAGCTTCTCTACTTAATAGTCGTTAGCACGGTTACACGATATGGTGGGAATGGCATCATCATCTAAGCTTTTTCGTATTGGAATGGGGTCGGCTATGGATCATAAAAATTCTCCATAAAAGAATGGACAGTTTTTACAATTGATTGTGGATGTCAAGAATTGATAATGTTTTCCTGAGTTGTTCTCAACCTCACGTCACCACTCAATTTTGGTGTCAAATTCCTAAACTAGTAACTATAAGCACAAGAGGCAAGAGGGTCATATAATAATACCTAGTCGACCAGTTGGCAGGTAGGTAGACACGCGTCTTGGTTAGTAGCCGTTTATGTTCGTGCACTCAAGAAGCATCCTCCAAGTTTCCCTAGACTATAGAAGTCCAGACAAAGATTTATGATGATCCAATCTGCTATGGGGAAATGCATTCGCCTCTATGACACATTAAGCACAAGAGTGAAAAGGACTGATATTCCCATGAAATGGTGAGAATATACTGTATATAGATTTGAGTTAGACTTATCATGGTTGTTATTGTTTAGTTAACTCAATAAATGCAACAATGGCAACTATGACTACAATAATAGTAAAGAATTTCCAAAAAGGTTTCTGCTTGGTTAATTCCAATTATTAATAAAGCAGACAGTTATAGTATAGCAAATCAATCATTAACCAGTGCAGGGTATGTAATTTTGAACTGACATCTGTAAATGATTGGGTGCGATCAATCTTTCTAAATCCAATCAGGATCTATGGTTATGCTTGAAAGAATTATAAATTGTTGCCTAAAATTATGAATTCCCATTTTCTTATATTTTACGCCGAAATAGCCTTCCATTTACTTCCATCAAAATAACCATAATTCACCCTTCCATGAACACAAACATTTCCATCTCTTCATGTGCAACCTAATGAATGCATATAAGAAGATTCTAAGAAAGTCATAACTCATGGACGTATGTCCATTTACATTAGTGAGTTTACAGATGAACTTTGTCACTTCAGCTGCCGCATGAATTGATCTCTATCTCCTTGTATGTCGTAAAACATGAAAGTAAGATAAACAATTGCTTTGGGAACCCAAACATAACAATTTTTCTCCTAACTCTATCAAGTGATTAAATCCTTAAAATGCTCAAGCAGTTTAATAATGACAAAGGATATCTAAGAAGTCTTCTAGTTATTATAAATATAAGAAACAACATAACCTTTTGAAGAAAGGTTATAATTCAAACTAATCTGTCATTCAACATGCTAAAGATTAAGTGTAGAAAATAATAGTTGGGATGATTTTATTGATGGACTACTTCACTACTTATAGGGAGTCTAGCTCCTCTACATACTACAAATTCCGATGTGGGACTAAAAGTCCCTTATTGATTCTCAACACTCCCCCTCAAGATGGGCGATAGATATTAATCATCCCCATCTTGTTACATAGCTTTGACAGACTCAATGAACTAAGACCCTTAGTCAGACAGTCTGCCACTTGTTCTTCTGAGCGAACATAGTCAATCTTCAGTATCCCTTGTTCCAGCTTTTCCTTGATGAAGAATCGATCGATCTCGATGTGCTTCGTTCTGTCGTGCTGAACCGGATTGTTCGCTATACTTATCGCAGCTTGACTATCGCTCAGAAGGTGCAATGGTGTCCCCTTGTCTAGCTTCAACTCTGTCAGCAGCGCCTTTACCCATAGCAATTCTGATACTCCTAGAGCCATTGTTCTATATTCTGCTTCAGCTGTCGACCGTGCTACCACTGACTGTTTCTTGCTTCTCCATGAAACCAGGTTTCCTCCTACAAAAACACAGTACCCTGTGGTAGACCTTCTGTCGTCTATGCAGCTTGCCCAGTCTGCATCGCAGTATCCCTCAACATCTGTGCATCCATTCTTCTTGAACCACAGTCCTTTTCCCGGCGTCCCTTTCAGATATCTTAGGATCTGAAATACTGCATCCATATGACCCGTTCTTGGATCATGCATATAGCGGCTTACAACACTTACTGCAAATGAGAAATCAGGGCGAGTATGCCCTAGATAAATCAGTCTGCCTACTAGCCTTTGATACCTTTCGCGATCAACAGGCTCTCCTGCTTCTGCTCCCATCTTGCACTTCTGGTCAATTGGAGTGACTGCTGCTCGGCATCCCAGCATTCCTGTCTCCTTCAGCAGATCTAGTGCATATTTCCTTTGTGAGAGAACAATTCCTTGTTCACCATTACACACCTCGATACCCAAAAAGTATTTCATCTCTCCCAGGTCCTTCACCTCAAACTCTTTGGCAAGTTTCGTCTTCAGCTTAGTGATCTCATCAGCATCATCACCTGTGATCACTATATCATCCACATATACAGCAAGTATAGTTATGTGGCCTCTTGCATGCTGGAGGAAGACCGTGTGATCTGCATTTGTCTGATGGTACCCCATGCCAGTGACAGCCTTTCTGAATCTGTCAAACCAGGCTCGAGGAGATTGCTTCAGCCCGTATAGCGACTTCTTCAGTTTGCACACTTTTCCATGTGACGTCCTTCACCTGAATCTGACACAGAGTAGCACCCCGGAGGAGTCTCCATGTATACTTCTTCTTGTAGGTCTCCATGAAGAAATGCGTTCTTTACGTCTAACTGGTATAGCTTCCACCCATAGTTTGCTGCAATGGAGACCAGCGTTCTTACGGTACTCATCTTCGCTACTGGGACAAAAGTCTCATCATAGTCGATGCCATATGTCTGGATATAGCCTTTTGCAACCAGTCTCGCCTTGTACCGCTCAACTTTTTCTTCTGATGTCTCCTTCACTGTGTACACCCATTTGCATCCCACAGCTTTCTTCCCTTCAGGTAATGGCACCAGCTCCCATGTCTTATTTTTCTCTAGTGCCCCAAGTTCTTCCATCATTGCAGCTTTCCATCTTGGGTCCTTCTTTGCTTCCTGCCAATTCTTAGGTAAAGAAGTGGAGTCTAACGAAGTGAGGAAGGCTTGATAAGTCGGAGAGATATTAGAATAAGACAAGTAGTTGGCGATATCATGTTCATAATCTTGATAACGAATAGGAGCCTTTCCCGCATTAATACGAGAAGACCTCCTTAAGGGAGCAATGGGTGGTGGGAAAAGCATACCATCTGAGTCGGAGAGACCCGCTTCCGAATCCGAGTGATCCGGTACGGGAATAACATCTTCAGGAGTTGGGGCAGGAGTAGACGAGAGACTTGGCACATTTGGCACAGGGCACGGCACAGTACTGGACGTCTGCTGTCTTCTTCTGTAAACTTGGAGCTCCTTTTCCCTTGTCTGCTTCTCCCCCTGCGTAATGTACGTATTGTCTTCTTCATCCTCCGTATCAGTATCATCGATGCTTTCTCCCCCTTTCTTCCAGTTTGTCACGACAGGACAAGGTACCGATCCGACAACTACGTTTGGGCGTACTACCTCCCCCTCACGTCTAACACCCGCTGTGTGAGGCGTGTTCCCAAACGCAGAACCTTCGTCCGAACCATAATAAGGTTCCAGCTCTCTGAATGTAACGTCCTTGCTTACAAACAGCTTCCGTTCAACCGGGCTCCAGCATACGTAACCCTTCTGTGTCCCGGTGTACCCAACAAAGACACACTTAGCTGCTCGAGGATCCAGCTTACCAACGCCAGGCCTGTTATCGTGGACGAAGCATACGCAACCAAATACTTTCGGAGGAACGGTGTACGCAGTTGTCCCCGTTAGCATTTCCAAAGGCGTCTTCCAGTCCAGTAATTGAGAGGACATCCTGTTGATGAGATAAGAGGCTGTCAAGACAGCCTGTCCCCACAAAAATTTAGGGACATTCATAGCCAGCATCATTGTCCGAGCTACCTCCAACAGGTGCCTATTCTTTCGTTCGGCAACACCATTTTGAGCCGGTATATATGCACAAGAGGTTTGATGCAGTATACCATGAGAGGATAAATACGCAGCAAACCTCTTATGGGTATATTCCGTCCCATTATCCGACCGGAAACACTTAACACGAGCATTATACTGTGTCTGCACCCGTTGATGGAAGCTGTGAAATGCCTCAAAAACATCACCTTTATTCTTCAGCAGGTAGAACCACGTTACGCGGGTAGAGCAGTCAATAAAAGTAACAAACCATCTATAACCGTTAACACCGTTTGTAGGACAAGGGCCCCACACATCAGAATGAATCATATCAAAAGCAGCAGAACATCGATGCCCAGAATTCACATAGGAGCTTCTGGTATGTTTTCCCAACTCACAAGCATCACAAACTAACAACTCTTTATTTGCTTTATGATATAAGGACGGATACAGTCGACTAATAACGGAAAAAGAAGAATGTCCTACACGCTGATGGTGGAGGAGCAGCTCGGCTTCGACACTTCGACTTCGTACTTCCGGTTGTGCGTCTGCAACCAAAGATGCCAGTGCTCTATCCAGACCGTTCCTGTCCAAGTACCATAGACCCTTATGCCATGTGCCAGTGCCTAGTCGTCTTCCCGTTCCCTTCTCCTGAAAAGTTACCTTAGGAATATCAAAGGAAACAATACAGTTTAGATCAAGGATAATGGCGCTAATGGATATAAGATTTACAGGAAAGGAAGGAGCATGTAAGACATTAGATAGAGTGATGGAAGGAGTGCAATCGACAGTGCCTTTACCCGTAACAGGCCTGGAGGTACCATCAGCTGTCTGAATGCTTTCCGGCGGTGTTAGAGTAGAGTATTCCCGGAACTCACCTCGGGACCCCGTGACATGGCAGGATGTCCCAGAGTCCATAATCCAAGCTGGCTGAGAGACAGATGCAAGAGCACGCGGAGGTATACCGGCACTGGTTTGGGAGAAGTAAGTGCAGTAATCTCCTGTAGTGGACGGCGCCCCAGGAATGACTTGTCTTTCACCAGAACCAAGCTTTCAGCCGCGCATCTTCTCGAGAACTTCTCTCTCAAATGGAGTGATGTCCGCCAGCTGATTGTCCCCACATTCATCCGCCAGATGCGCCTTGTTGCCTCCAGAGTAAGTGCCCCTACCACCACTGTAGCTGCCTCGACCACCTCGTCGTCCACCGCGACCACGGCCCCGACCATTCGAGGGAGTCCGTGTCGGTTTTGGGCAAAAGCGGATGTAATGCCCTGTGTCACCACAGTTGTGGCAAACGCCTCCCATAGAAGGAGGCTGTTGGAAAGTGGCAAGAGCAGATGTGTCAACTCCAGCCTGCTCCCCCTGGGAGATACCCTTGGTAGGCATCAGCTTCAACCGTGCTTCTTCTTGTGCCATGGCAGCTATGGCGTCTTCTAATGTCGGCAGCGTCGGTTGGGCTAGAAGGACATTTCTCCGTTGCTCAAATGCAGGGTTGAGCCCCTTCAAAAACTTCATCATCCGTTGCCGCGAGATATAATCCAGAAATTTCTGGAAATATTTCGCAAAAGCCGGTTCAACCTGAACATCCTCCATGCCAAGAGGATCATAATGGTCAAGATCAGACCAGTACTTCTTCAACAAGGCAGCGTACTCAGAGATGGTACGATCGTCTTGGATTACCCGATCGAGCTCATCCTGCAGTTGGAAGACTCGCATGGGGTTACCTGAACCGGAGTACATGTCTTTCAACGTTCTCCAGATATCAGCAGCTCCCTCCATTGCTTCAACGTTACCCGACACTTGGTCGGTCAAAGAGGCTGTTAACTAACCAGCCACGACATTGTTGACAATGTCCCACACAGCAAACTCCTTCGAGGAGTGATCGACAGGGGCTTTGGTGTGGCCATCTACATAACCAACCAAGCCACGTCCCTTCAGCGTCCGCATCGCCTGCCGCAACCATTTCAAGTAGTTGGTCGTGCCTTCCAACTTCGTCTTCAGCTTGTCCAACTTTCCCATTTTGTACGGTGACGGATCCACATCAGTATGGGTCACGCGTGGGGTTGCCTCCGGTAATCTCTTGGTCAGGAGATCCTCGACCAGGACCTTCATTTCTTCTGCTGTCAACTTCCCATAGATGGAATCCATGACTTCTTCAACTGCAATCAGTGAGGTGTTGTTGTTTCCTGAGTCGTCTTCTTTTGAGTCGTCTTCGTCTTAGGCAGCTATCGGGGGAAACAACAAAACGAGATCCCTCACTGATATGTCGTAGTATATACGACCAACTAGAACTGCGTCATGATAACGCGTTCGGACGGCTCAAGGATAACCAACGTAGTTGTGCCTCCTTGCATGAGACAAACCAGAGGTATACCAGCCGGACAGAAACGTTTGTAAAGACAACGTTGCTGAGATACGAAAATCTAAAGAGATTTCGTATTCGAAGTAGAGATTCTAAAAAGAAGGTACTGATTCTCGAAGGCAACAACAGAGATCTTCTAAAGAGAAGGAAATCTGTTTTTTTTTTGTTTTGTTTTTTTTTTTTCTTTTTTTGCAGAACAGCGAAAAACCCTAAAAAAGGTTGCTGTAGCAGCAGTAGGGGGGGCGGCGCTGGAGGGGGGGGGCGGCGCTGGAGGGGAGGGGGGGGGGGGCGGCGGGGGAAGGGGGGTCGGGGGGGGGGGGGCTGCTCCGGGGGGGAAGGATACCATGTAGAAAATAATAGTTGGGATGATTTTATTGATGGACTACTTCACTACTTATAGGGAGTCTAGCTCCTCTACATACTACAAATTCCGATGTGGGACTAAAAGTCCCTTATTGATTCTCAACATTAAGCCATTCCTATCCCTCTATCAACAACTAGCCTAAATAAGATGGAATCCACTATAGCACTATAGCTACGAATAATAGTTACACAAAACCACGTCATAGACCTGATATGTCTCAAAGGCTACAATCATCACAATCAAAGAACACGATAAACACCAAAAGTTTATAACTGCGACGGGAACATGATAACCTGATGTCGCAAAGGCTACAATCATCACAATCAAAGAACACGATAAACACCAAAAGTTTATAACTACGATGGGAACATGATAAGAGCGAACAAGATAACTCGACTAACAACCGAACTTCTAACAGTCCTAGAGGCATATCCGGGAGGGATTCTGACACGCGGGACAAAGACCTACTTGTTCTCCATCAGGCTCCCTAGAACTCGACAAATTACAGTTTCCTAGAGACGCAACCTGTTGCATGGTCAAGAATAAAACACGAGATGGTACGGACGCGGCGACGCCGGCGCAACAACGAGTTAGGTGTGGCCTAGACTATTCTAGAATGGTTGATGTCTTGCCAAATATGTAACCCACAGGACAAGGCACGGGCGGGGACTGAGTCCGGGGTGTCTCATTGATTCCGAGTCTACCGCTCCATTAGAGCCTTCAAACCTATGTTGCTCGGACACCAGTACGACACGAAACAACAAAGTAACCGTGACTCGGACGCGGCGCGGATTCGGTGCGTCCTGGTCTGTTTTTGGAGTGTCCGTGTCGTGTCCGACGCGGCAAACCCTTCACCAAACCTCCTCCATTAGAATAGTAGCAGAAGAAAAGGGCCACCGGAACTCCAAAGATGCAGAAAATTACTCCACGGAGCATCAAATCTACAGCAAAATAAAGCCCCCAAAAAAGAAAAGAAGCAGAAAAAAAGTAAGAGGGCGGGAAGTAGAGAGCAATGCACCTGAAATTCTCTCTGGAAGTGACAGAAGGAGAAGAAAGAGGGGGAGATGCGCAAGAACCAACTTCCCACTGCTTCCCATTCCTCTTCCTCTTCAGAACCCAGTCTCAGGAAAAGTGGAGGAAGTGGGTTTTAATAGCTGGGAAATGGAGGAAGTGGGGGAAGAGGAGAAGGGAAGCCAGCTTAGAAAAAAATTGTGTTCACTAAATTTTGCACATAAAATAAACGAAAACTCTTCCCGGACCGCCAGTTTGGACCGAAATCCAAACCGAGCGACACGTGTCAGCACAAGATTGGACCCCAAAAAAAAATCACTCTCTCTCTCCCCCCCCTAACTTCCAGCCAATGGAAAACCGACACGTGGCGTCGGTTCACGTGTCGGTTTCCCTGGCGGTCTGGGAAGAAGCACTGTAAAATAAAAGGTTTATTTAAAAAAATAGCTGAGGCCTTTTTTGACTTATTACGAGCTTACGTTGACTCAATAACATAAAATAGAAGATAAATTTTATATATATTGTGAAACCCGCAATATAGGTATTATTGGATTTTTGGAATTAATCGAATTTTAGTTGATTATTAGATTTTGGTTGCCTTAGAGTATCCCTAGTTAATTGGTTAGCTAGTTAGGTTTATTATTATTATTATTATTATTATTATTATTATTAGTAGTAGTAGTAGTAGTAGTAGTAGTAGTCGGATTAGAAAAATATTATTTTTAAAATTAATTATTGGATTTTGATTAAAAACCTAAATTTGAAACTATTTATATATGTATATATATGGTTGGATTAGTAACTAGTAATAAAAGAAAAAAAAAAAACTATTTTTTCCCCTGATCTGGTCTCCCACGACCAGATCCACACACCCCTTATTTCTCCTCCTTTCCCTCTCCTCCACAACTCCATCTCTTCCCCTTCTTTCTCTCCACTCCCCTCTTTCCATAAAATCCACCCATGCTCATCTTTTCCCCCTCACTCTCATTCCTCTCCCTCTCACTCTCCCTCAAACCTTTTCCCCGCTTACCGAACCCGCGCCCAACTCCCGCCGACTTCCTCCGGCCGGCCCCGTCCAGCCAGGTCCCGTCCGGCCCTCCTCCTGCCATGCCCTAGCCACCCCCGCGCGCCCACCTCCCGAGACCAGCGCCTCCGCCGTGCGCTGTTCCCGAGGCCAGCGCCTCCCGCCGGCCGCCATCCCCGGCGACCACGTGCCCGTCCGGCCAGCACTGTCCCGCCGGCCAGATCCGCCCCAGCGACTCCATTTCCGTCCGGCCAGCACCCCCGCCGGCCGTGCCCGTCCGGCCAGCACTGTCCGCTGTTCGGACGCTGTCCAGCACGTTCCTTGCGGCCCGGCCCGCTGTCCGCACCTCCTGTGCGCTTTCCGGCACTTTCTCGCTGTCCGTGGATTTCTTTCTTCTAACATTTTCATCTGAGAGCTCTAGCCGAGCAATTGAGGTATAACTTCTTGTCCCCGTGTCCCTCCCGTAGATAGTCTGTGATGACGCGGTTCCGATCCCGTTTCGGAAATCGGTATTTTTATCGTTACTTTTGGGTGATACGTAGAGTATCGGTTACGTCGCGGCATATTTTTCTATGTTTGGATATATTGTGTTGTGGTTCACTTTTGGGTTGGATATTCATTTTTGGGTTGGTGATCCCTAGTTTGGGATATTTAATTGTGTTGTGGTTGGCATCCTCCCAGGATTGGGTTGTCCAAATTACAGAGGAGATACTGTCCAAATTTTCAGGAAATATTTTAAAAAGGGATTTTCTTATAAAATTAGCATTTTGAATAAAACCTATTTTTCCAAAGAAAACCGGTCTTTGCAAAATGATTTATAGATTGGATTTGTTGGTTTTTGGATTTTATGGATTTTGTATCACCAGTTAGGCGACGACCATATCGGTCGAATGAGCCTCGACGAAACGCAAACGATACAGGGTCACCTGTACGTTGAGGCGTTAGCCAGCAACATGAGATTGCACGACCAAGTCTGAGACTCTTTAATTTTTAATTTAATTATAATTTATTTTAGAACTGGTACTGCTTTTAGTATTTATGGTGCAGGACCTCGACCTACTGTTTGGACCGTTCGCGGCACTCAGAGCTCGCCTTAGGATTAATTAATTTGTAAAGGGCATAAGCTCAGTTTTTCCTTTATTTCTCTGTGATCCTGTATTGTGTAGCGTAGCTTTTTCTTATTTTTCTGGAATGTTGATTTTGCCGTTAAACGCGTAGAATATAAAATGGATATATATTTTATAAAGAAAATTAATAAGTTTTCTCATAATAAATAATCTAGTAATTTAGCAATTCACATGTTTTCTCATTTAAAAGAAAAAGCCTAGTTTTATATATATATATTTAAAATACAAAGTTTTTGCCAAATCAACCGGTAATTGCTATTTTTTCCAATTAATCAGTAATCGACTTATTCGATTAAAATGATAACGAACGTAGTTTGCGACGTTAGACAATTTTCGGTAGATTAACTAAATAACTTAAAATCTGACTAGGGTCTGCTTCTAGAGATTGTAACTAGCACACCTAGAATGGTTTTATTATGGTTCTAAGTCAAGGTTCTCAACTGTAGGATCTCGGAGACGAACTTGACTTCCTCCTCGGTACCGACATTCTCGATCCAGTCAATTAACAGAGGCAAGTTACGGTTATGTTTTCTTGCATTTTATTTAGTAATTGTCAAGTTGCATGTTTAAACCACATTGCTACACGAAACCCTCTCCTATGGTTCAAATATTGATTGATATTGATTGTGGGGATTGGGGGAATAGTGTAACGTTTATGACCAATACCCCTCATATTGTATATTGTTATTGTGCGAGCTTACCCATCTTATACACGGGGATAAGCCGTATCGCGTCACCAGGATGCTATTGTACAACCCAAGCCGGTCATAGACGTTTACACATTCAAATCACATTGTTTTAAATTGTCAAATTGCTGAAAAATATTGTTTTAACTGTTTAGCCTGCATTTTTCCATTATTACTTGAAATGTGAGATACATACTCGTACTTGCTCCCTTCTGACTGGAGACCAACATATTTAGGTGACATTGAGGATGCTGAGCTATTGTACAATAGCTACTATGACCCGGTATTGTATCCCGTGGTGTTGCCAGAGTCCCCCATGGAGGACGCAGAACCTGAGGCCGATGAGCCGATCGCCTAGCTAGTTGTTTTCCAGTTTTCTAGTTTTATTGTTTTGGAGTTTGTTTATTTGAATTCAGTACTTTATTTCAGTTCTTTCTTTTCCAGTTGTACTTTTCAATTGTTGAATAAAAAGTTTTAAAATTTTCGTATATTGAGTTGTGACAATGTGTAGATGTTGTTGTGAATACCTGCATATAGAACAGCTTACTGCTACCGTCTCACAACGGTGCAGGCTGGGCATGTCACGATCCGCTACCCAAATTGTTGGGCCGGGCCGAGTCATGTCCAGCCTACGCTTGAGATAAAGCGTAGTAAGCTGTTCCAAAGATATCAAGGTAAGACTAAAATGTGCTAACAGTTCTATATGTAATAAAGAGTCATGAATGTTCCAAACACAAAAAGTCATCTCATATATAAGTATGTCCCAAGTACAAGTCCGAAATGTAAAGCTGGATACAGGTCCAGTCACAAAATACATAGTCTAATACATGATGTCACGCCCCAGAACCAGAATACTGGAGAGCAGGGGCAGACATAGCCAGCTACGTATAACGGAATAGAATCCACACCGCTATACGGTCACGGCTGTCTAGATATGTGAGGGTTTCACTACAATCCATCAGTCTCTTAAGGTCATAAAATAGCCTATTGTCTCAATCTCAACCAACTAATAATAATTACAAGATGTCAGACCACCAAATACACAATAGTAAGGCGTCACATACATTATATATTCGGAATGATCATGAAGCTAGTCGTTACAAAATGTGAGGACTAGCAAGAGTTCAGTCATACATGATCAACCCCCGGGGCTTGTCAATCATGTTACAGCCCGTAGGCAGACAGTAAGTAAGTACAATCGAGCTAACACTTGCTCGTCGGCTAAACGCCTCAAAAGAATAATTTACAATATTACAGTGGGAGAACAAAAGAAACCCACTCGATTCCCTGGTTACGCCTGGTGACCACCATCGGGCTGGAAAGCAGGGAGATCCTTTGGTGCTGCTCCGGTATCTGGTCATACAAAACCAGCTGGGTCAGACCCCAGAAAGAGCAAGTGCCACAAAGGAGGCTTCACTTAAGAACTAAAACCAACAAATCATTATCATTCAACATGTAAGAAAACAACAATAAATAACGCAGATTGAGGTTTGTGCACTACCAATGCACTTATCCCAATCAGAGAAAATAATTAAGTGAAGCATCATTGACATACGATAACTGGAGAATCGTGCTAAATAAAATATAGCTGGACAATATATGAAGAGAAGACGAAGGTACTATTCCGGAAGCCAGGTTACAATTCTTAAACCAAACAAGAACCGAGATTGTAACCCTTCGCCTGAACAGAACTTAGTCTCTGATCATTTATTGTTAAAGGTGCCAATCGTTAAGGTAAAAAGAGAGAGTACAATGATAAAAGTAACAATAAAGAGTGCAATACGCTAGAGTGACAATAGAGTACAATCGTTATAGTATCAATCTGGAGTGACAATCATTCAATCATTCTGGTACAATCTTGCAATCAATCAATTCTAGACAATACTATACTGGACTAGACTCCATCCAGTCAATCACGGCCAATCATTGCCTACGGCTTTCTACATTAATTAACTAGGGTTATCACAATCCTAGTTACTAACAAGATGCAATGAGATGCTCCAAGTAGCCACAGGCCCTGCAGCTATCCAGGTTATCCAGGCAATCATTATAGTGACAATCTAGAGGGTACAATACATTAGAGTGGCAGTAGAATTCAATCATTTAAGTGACAATGGTGGGTGCCCCACATAACAGTGGGCTGGAAATGTGCCCTACTCGTCGGCAGGCTACAAGTCCAAACATTTATGGCCGGGATAACGGGATCGTCTGTAAATGGGGAACATCTCTTCTTGTCTAGTGAATTATACTAGTCATTAACCTTAGTCCAATTCAGTAGGTACTCCTGACCGTGGTACTCAGGAGTCCCCTCCTAGACATGATGTAAGACAGGACTGGATTATTTGTACAAGCCAATCGCCCACGGTGTCAGGATTAATTATACAGGTTATGTCATGTCAGGTAGCCGTCGCAACAGCTATTCAAGATATATCAGGTCAGGTTATCATGCCAAGTGTACTAGTCAGGAGTGCGCCACGACGGGCCACTATCAGGTCATGCTCAATTATCAATTCTAAACATATCAAGTAAATTCGTGAATTATCAAGTTCAGGACAAAAGGCGTAAGGATATAAAATGGACATTAAATATCTAATCAAATATCAATATACACTGCGCTCAAGTCAGGCTACGCTCAAGTCAAGCTACGCTCAAGTCAAGCTACGCTCAGGTCAGGCTACGCTCAGGTCAAGCTACGCTCAGGTCAAGCTACGCTCAGGTCATACGCTTCCAAAAGGTAGCGTATGTACTCCATACGACTCCTCTTCAAGGCAGCGTATGAGGTCCATACGACTCCTTGTCAAGGCAGCGTATGAGGTCCATACGACTCCTTGTCAAGGCAGCGTATGCAAGACATACGCCTCCAAAAGGCAGCGTATGAGTCAGACTACGCTGCGCTAAAGAGCGCGCGTAGCTCAGTGGCGTAAGCTAAAAAGCTCGCGCACACTGCTCTCTGTCTTCTCCAAATCAGCAAGAACTCCATGGTTGAACCCAAGGCTTCAAAAGTCCATAACTTGGTCAAAATAAGTCCAAATCCAACTTTCCAAAGGTCAAAATTGGGTAGAACGAGCTACTCTACAACATGGAACCATCAAAACTTGAAAATAACAAAGTTTAGTAGATCAAAACCCAAGATTTTCGAAAAATAATTTAAACTTAGATCTACAAGAATCTAGCCATGAAAAGAGAAAATGTCAAGTACTAAATTAAGTTAAAATGTTGCAAAGAAGAGAATGGAATAATAAAATTTGGGTTCCTCTATGAAGCAAGATGCACTTGCCTAGACCTCTCTCTTCTCTCTCTGGTAGGTGAAGGGAGTAATGGAAGAAGAAAAAGAAAAAAAAGATTAATGAAGAGAGAGAAGAAGAATAGGTAATAAATATGAGTGGTGGTGGTAGGTAGGGGGTTCATCCCTTGGTTCATGATGAACCAAGAGCAATCCCAAACCGAACCAAGCCAACCCAAACCAAGAATAAACCAAGCCCAGGGAGGAAATTAAGCAAAGAAATCATGCAATACAAGAATAAATACGTACACGTATTCCAGAAATACGTAATACGAACCACAGGCATTACACATGACTACTCTCAAAAGTCCAAAGTAAATAGACAACTAGACGAGTTTCCCCGCAGGTACATCCTCGTAAGATAAAGCCTGGTCCTCGGCAGTAACTCCATAATATGAATCACAGAGCAACTCCTCCTCAGAAAGTATACCTACAACATTATCCTGTCAGGACGGGAGCAAGTACTGATTCTAGCAAACTAAATATACGAAACATGAAATGAATAAGAATGTAATAAACTGGAATTATGGCACATCATAATCTATCATGGCAAGGACACATATGTCATAGAGACAGATATATATGTAATATTTAAAACTGTAGCAGGTACGTGATTGTCAATAGGTGTACAATACGTTGTGGCACATGTAAATAAAATGTACATACGTACAAGTGTACAAGCATAGGTGTACATCCGTACAAAAATGCGGGGTAATGGCCTACGGCAAGGTATGCATATAAAATACGACCTTGCTCGGTACTGTAGAAGGGCATGATCACGTACTCAACTATCAGTTTTCCCGTAACCCAGATTCTAATCATGTGAGAGATATAAAATTGTTCTAAACATGGTAGGGACTAAAAATAATACAACATGTGAAGATTTGACTTGCTACTCCAAGGATCAGCATTTAACATGGTTGGAATCACAGTTCATTGTTGTAACGGTATGTAAAGTTTGTAGATGTACTTGCCTTTAGCAAAGCAAAGCAGCGATAGAAATGCTATAGAAGCTTGGTGACTCATCACTGTAGAAATAACACATAAACTTAGTTTTTATACTAAGTTAAACACTAAGACACTAGTTGTGTGATACGACTTTCTGACTGGACACCTAGCCAAATGGTGACTTTAGCATAGGAGACCAATGTGAGGTGACACAATACTCAAACTAACTTTTTAGGGTCTTTACACTAGTGCGGGGTGAGGTCCAATACGTCTATAACTCAAAACAACACGAAACATTGAAAGTCGTAATTATTCAATAAATAAATCAAACTGTACACCATGTTCCAACAATTTTTGGGATAGACAAAAAGCTCAATTTTACATAAAATAAAGTACCAAAATGATTTTTGTTAATTATAGAAATTTATACTAATTTTTCTGGAATTTATAAACCCTCATAAATATTTATTACAAATCAGCAAACATATATATACTGAAAATAAGTTCTGTTTTCCTATTTTTATAAAATACCAAAAGTACTTACTAAATGCTAGAAAAATTATAGTAAATTAGCTAAATTAACATAGTATTTAAATACAATTTTTCTCTGATTTTTACAGCACTCAAAATATATATATATAGAAATTCAAAAACAGCAAGTAACAGTTTCTGGAAAATAATTAATTAATTATTTACTATTTTGTCCATGTATTCAAAATTGAACCGAAGTCCAGATACAGGACCCAGGGCCATGAATCAAGTCCAATATGACTTGTACAGACTCTGAATGTATTAGACACAATTGGGTCCAAAAACCCATGCTAGGCATGGACATCAATTGGTTATAATCAATAAAATTACAGGAACTAACCTCGTTAATTGGGCCCAAAAACCTAAAAACCTATGTACTGACTTACCATCGCGTTGCCCGTGTCCTGGCGAGTCACATAGGTGAGTACGAGACACAAATTCGACACAAAATAGAACTAACACGTACGTGTCCAAGTCGAGCGGGCTGTTGGTGCGGCGACATGGCGGAGGAAGCGTCGGCGTCGCGACGCTGGGGTGGTGCTGCACTCGCCTTGGCGTGGCACGTCGAGTGGTGGTGGTCGCAAGCGTCGACATGGGCTGTAGGCGTCGGCGTTAGGGGGGTCGCCGGAGTTAGGGTTAGGGTTAGGGTTTCGTCGGGGAAGAAGGGCTGTGGTGGTCGAAGAAGGAACTAGGGTTAGAGTTTGTCACTCCCCGTTCCCGGAATACGTATTTTTATATACATGTACAACTCACGTGTATTTATTTAGTATTTATCATGTAGTATCCTGTATTTAAATTCCTCTAGTTCATGTTAATTAATTATCTGCTCTTTAAATTTTTATGTTAATTTTATTTCTGCAATTTTATTTCTGCAATTATATTTCGGCAATTTTATTACCTGCATTTTATTTGCTGCTTTAGTGTATTGGGTTTCGGTCTGTCCCCTTAAACCCGGCCCAACACCCCACCTACCACTACCCTTCCTATTTAAAGCTTCCATCTCTTTCTCTCTCCTCATTATTTCATTCTCACCATTACTTCTTCTTCTTCCTCTCATTACTCCCCACCACCTACCAGCAGCAGGAGAAGGCAAGTGCAATCTTGCTTCTTGCTTGGAGAACCATTTTTGTGGTTCATTTCCCTTCCTCTCATGATTCTGAGAGAGATTAGTTCTTAACGTTTTTGATTTCTGTGGCTGGTTTCTCCTAGATCTAATTTGTTATATTCTCGGTTGTCATGGGTTTTTGATCTCCCAACTTTGCGTGTATTTTCTCTGGCACTGGATCAAGGCTCCATGGGACTTGGAGTTTGGGAGATGTTTCACGCACACGTTCTTACGTGCTCGCGTAAACATCAGCCCTGTCACGCACACGTCTTTACGTGTTTGCGTGTATTTTTAGTCACGCTCATGTCTTTACATGCGTGCGTTACTTTTGAGTTACGTTCACACTGTGCGTGTCTGCATGACTTTTGAGTTACGTTCACACTGTGTGTGCGTGCGTGTATTTTAGTCACGCTCACTCTGTGCGTGCGTGTATTTTTAGTCACGCATACATCCACGAGTCTGCGTGTATTTTTAGTCACGTACACTTCCATGAGTGCGTGGATTTTTAGTCACGCTCTCTTGTGCGTACGTGGATTTTCCCTTCACGCTCACGCTGTGCTTGCTTGCGTGACTTTTTACGCTCACGCTCGCCAGCGTGTATTACTTTTCACACTCACTGTTCACGCCCATTTTCCACGCTCACCCCAGCTAGACTTAGTGTGACTTGTTGGTCTTAAGCATAGACTTATTGCGTGACTTTTGGCCTTAGCATAGATTTGTTGGCATGACTTCCTGACCTGGGTGTTCTATTTATTCCTCAACATATTCATTTAATGATGGCATGATAATTCTTCTATTATATCCTTACGCCTTTTTACGTAAATTTCTTGATAAATCATGATATGTTAGATTTGTTAAAATGGATTGTTATGTAAAATGCGCCTTGTGTCCTGATTGATCCATGGATACCCAGTATGACTAGAACTTGACCTCGAGAGTTATAGACTCGACCCTATTTGATGATAAATGACTTTCATGCCTTGTCACCATTAATGACGATGGTTATTTGACTAATTGATCATGCGTTCCTAGTTGGAACTAAGAGACTGGCTAGTCGTCTTATTAAAATGAATGAATGAGACACGTTCATGTTATGAACTATTGCAAATCGACTGACTGATCCCGAAATATTGACATACATGCACATGCAGGCTTCAATCTATTTATTTATTTATTTATCTATTTATTTATTTTCTATAAAAGAAGCATGTGTATCTTATGGTCAAGGCATGATTACCGTGGTTAGATTTGATTGTTGCATTACGCTATGTAAGACCTGCAACCTAACCGCACTGGTATCGTTGTAGAGTTGTGCATATCGTACCCCGTACGAAAGTACTCATTTGAATGACCATGATCTACGGCATGGGATTTCACTCAACGTAGGGACTATTAAGTTAAATAAAATAATGATTGCATGGAGAGAATGGATTCCCGAGTTCTTACATGGCAGCCCCCTTGGGACGAGTAGTACCCGACGGGCCGGCTAGTTCCCACAGATACTGTAAATCTGCCACACGGACAGGGAACAGTATCTGCTTTTATTATTATTGTATATTGTATATTGACGGGCGTCCTGCTAGGACTCGTCTAATTCATGCATGGCGCACATGATTGACTGGATAGACTAGCCTTGCTCGCACATAGTAAGAACTGAGGAACCTTTATTGTATAATTCCAGGATAACTTGGGACTCATAATAGCAAACCGTAGGAATTGATTGGCCGTTCAAGATGATTTATTTGTGTACTGTACTACTCTGTTACCTAATGGGATGATCAGAATATCAGGACATGACGGGCCAACTTCTGTCCTTGTTTGGTTGGGAGGTTGGTTCGAAGTGTCGTGATATGATGTGAATCCTAGTAGCAAGCAGAGATCTATTATTATATTCTTTTACTTACTGGTTTATGTCCTTCATATCGTCCTTCCTTGTGGTACTTGCTATTAGAGGTCTAACCTCTCTGGTTTTGCATGGCCAGATTTAGAGCCGGTTCCCGAGGATCCAGCGTACTTCTACCTCCAAGATGGTCAATACTAGGAGAATGATCGCAGGAGGACTCGAGTGGGTTCCTTACTTCACCGCTCGTTTTGTTATTTATCTTTATACTTAGCCGTTTGGCACCGACATGTTAGTCTGATTGTCTTGTACTTACTTTTACATAATTGTAATTAAGTCAGACTGCAGCTGATAACAATTGTGGATACTTGCTATACCATCTGGCTATGTTTTGTAAAGCCAGATCTCAAGGACATTTTGACTAAGCATTTGGGACGCCTTACTGCTTTATCTTACATGTTCTCTATTTATGCTTCTTGATTGAATGATTGAGACAATAGATGTGAAATGACCATAGTAAGACCTTTATGTAGTATGCACCCCCTCGTCTGGTTAGACAGCATTGATCGTATTATACGGTATTCATCTACCCGTAATACGTAGCTGGCTGAGTCATTCCCCCGCTCTCCAGTATTCTGGTTCTGGGGCGTGACAAGGTTTTAGTGGTGGCCCATGCAGGTCTGATTTTAGACTTGTGGGGTGTTTTGATTTATAGGATGTCTCAATCACACATGTTTCCCCTTGATCTCCTGATTCGTTATTCTCAACTCTTGCTTGACATTCCGGTATCCTTTGACTTCATTGATCCTTCATGTCCGGTCGTTTGATTGTTCTCTTGTCCCTTTTCTTAGGGGCACTTCGTCCGCAGCAGTCAGAGCTGGGAAGCAACAACAAAGGCAACAAGGATAACCTGACCAGGATGGTCAGCAACCAGGGCCAGTCTCATCTCAGGAGGTTATCCAGGAAGAAGTGATAGTAGAACCAGCGGTTGGACCGCAGTATCCAGATATTCCAGACCCACCCATAGTTCCACCTACCCCTGTGGAAGTGGACACACCAGCCCTTCTGGAGATCATGAGAGGAATGATGGCTGCTCAGCAACATCAGATATTGGCCCAGCAGCGCATGCACACTCAGCTACAAGAGCAGAATGTGTTGCTCAACCAAGGATTGCAGACGGCTTTGGAAAGAGGAGTGAGGGCTGATTCAGGAGCATCAGCCAGGTTTTGCAAGTACAACCCCCGTCGTTTCGAGGGCACGGAGGATGCCATTTCAGCGGATGCATGGCTTAAGGATATGTAGGCTATTCTGACAGCAGCTAAGGTACCGGCAGATGAACGTGTAGATCTAGTGAAGTTGTTACTTCAGGATCTCGCACGTGATTGGTGGGAATCAGAGGAAGTGGGCATCAGACGTCCTGTGGCTTGGGACGATTTCACTGCAAGATTCAAGACCAAGTACTATGGAGTTGTGGCACAGTTTGAGCTACAACAGAAATTTATCAACCTCAGGCAGGCCGGCAAGACTGTAGATGCTTATGCAGCGAAGTTCTGCAGATTGAGTAGATTCGCCCCAGAGATGGTAGCAACGGAGCGCCAGAGGGGCATGTGGTTTCAGCAAGGGTTTCATCTTGAGCTCTTGCAATTGATAGAAGGGCACAATTACCAAACTTTTGATGAGATATTGACGACAACTCGAAGGCATGAGCTCACCATTCAGAGGCTTGCGACAAGGACTGGGGGTCAGAAGAGATCCCACAGTCAGATTGAAGGAGGAGGGGGAGCAGCGCCCCGAATGCTAGCACCATCCGCTGGCATTCGTATCCACGATGTGGCGATACGAGGGTCAGCACCACCCAGGCAGCAGCAGCAACAGCAACAGAGGAAGAACCAGCAACCCTCGGGGGGCTGCACTTATTGTGGGAAGATGGAACACACTAGAGATGTGTGTCGGACATTGAATGGACTATGTCTGATATGTGGAAATCCAGACCATCGGGTTACCACATGTCCCATGAATTCGAGGTCAGGAGGACCAGGGCAGCAGTTTCCTGCTCTGCTAGCAACAGGGACAGGCCAGTATCGAGGACCAGCAGTGGCAGTAAGGTCGTTGGCACAGCGTCCGTTAGTACCGCAGGCTCAGATGTTTCGGCAGCAGGGACCGCCGATGCAGCAACACCAGCATAGACCACCCCAGCATCATCAAGGCAGGGGCCAGCAGCAGCATCAGGCTAGGCCGCAGCATGGAAATCAGCAAGGAGGTCGAGGGCAGGCATTCACTTTGTCCTTGGAAGAGGCATTGGCATCGGGAGATGTTGTGGCAGGTAACATTCTCGTCGCCTCATATCCCGCAGTAGCATTGTTTGATTCGGGAGCATCCCATTCATTTATATCTGCACAATTTACGACACGACTAGGAATGGAGTTCGAGGCATTGCCAGGGAGGTTGAATATACTCACTGGTAATGGGCTCGTAGGAAATAGTAGAGTTATTTTAGCGTGTAGCGTTGTAGTTTGCGGGCATTCTTTACCTGCCCGGTTGATAGAATTTTCTGTTGGAAATTTCGACGTTATCTTAGGCATGGATTGGCTGAAAGACAGTCATGCGACAATAGATTGTCGTAGAGGGAGTGTATCTTTTGATATTCCAGGCATGAAGAGGTTTACCTTAGTCAGATCAGAGGCAACTCAGCAAGGGCAGGGAGTAGTGGCGGCAATGGAAGAAGTTCAGATTTCGAAGGTAGTTGAAGAATTTCTTGACGTATTTCCTGAAGAACTTTCAGGTCTACCACCGGTTAGAGATATTGAGTTCAGTATAGAATTGGCACCAGGAACTAAACCGATATCAGATCGGATTTACAGAATGGCGGATTCAGAGCAGGCCAAGGTATATCAGCATATAGAGGAACTGAAGGAGAAGAAGTTCATCCAAGCTAGCGTATCACCATGGGCAGCACCAGTGGTACTTGTGGGAAAGAAGGATGGGTCATCCAGATTATGCATTGATTACAGGAAGCTTAACGCGGCAACAGTGAAGAACAAGTACCCATTACCCAGGATCGACGACTTATTTGACCAGTTGAGCAAGGCTAGAGTTTTCTCCAAGATAGATCTTCGTTCAGGGTACCATCAGGTGAGGGTTCGGAAGGAAGACATTCCCAAGACTGCATTCAGGTCGAAGTATGGGCATTACGAATTCTTAGTAATGCCGTTTGGTTTGACCAATGCTCCAGCAATATTCATGGATTTGATGAATCGTATCTTTATGCCATATTTAGACCAGTTTGTCGTTGTGTTTCTTGACGACATTCTCGTATACTCTGCTAGTGAAGAGGAGCATGAAGACCACCTCAGGAAAGTGTTACAGGTTCTGAGAGAGAACCAGTTGTATGCCAAGCTCAGCAAGTGTGAGTTTTGGTCGGATCACATTTTATTTTTGGGCCATATCGTATCAGGAGATGGAGTAGCAGTAGATCCCAAGAAAGTAGAAGCAGTAGAGAGTTGGCCAGTACCCAAGACCGTAGCAGATGTACGGAGTTTCTTGGGGTTGGCAGGGTATTACAGAAGGTTTGTGTCAGACTTTGCAAGGCTTTCAGTACCCATGACCCGCTTGACCCGGAAGGATGTACCATTCGATTGGTCGGCAGAATGTCAGGCATCATTCGAGACTTTGAAGCAGAAGTTGATATCAGCACCTATTCTTACATTGCCAGTTGGACCCGGAGGTTTTACAGTATATTATGATGCGTCAGGTAAGGGACTTGGATGTGTCCTTATGCAGCATGGGAAGGTGATAGCATATGCATCTAGGCAGCTTCGGGACCACGAGAAGAATTACCCAACTCATGATTTGGAGTTAGCAGCTGTAGTGTTTGCTCTGAAGCTATGGAGGCATTACTTATATGGTGACCGAGTGAAGATGTACACAGATCATAAAAGTCTGAAGTACATCTTTACTCAGAAGGAATTGAACATGAGACAGAGAAGGTGGTTGGAGTTGATTAAGGATTATGACGTGGAGCTTCAGTATCATCCAGGCAAGGCTAATGTAGTAGCAGACGCTCTTAGCAGGAGAGACGGCGCATTTATGTTGACAACACAGAAGCACATCTTAGAAGACCTTCAGGAGATGGACATCGAAGTTATACTTCCTAGTGATGTAGGAGTTCTAACTAGTCTGCAAGTTCAATCTGACTTAGTAGACAGATCAAGGCAGCTCAGGCACAAGACCCAAGGATTCAGAAGCTTAGGGCAGAATGTGAGTCAGGACTCAGGAAGGAGATGAGGATTCATGAAGATGGTACACTTAGGTTTGGATCACGTCTATGTGTGCCTAGTGGAGGTATCAGACAGGAGGTCATGGCAGAAGCTCACAGTTCCCAGTATTTTGTTCACCCTGGTGGGACCAAGATGTACCAAGGTATCAAGCAACATTTCTGGTGGAACGGAATGAAGAGAGAGATAGCTAGATTTATTTCCCATTGCTTGGTATGTCAGCAAGTGAAGGCAGAACAGCAGAGGCCAGCTGGGTTATTGCAACCGCTTCCTATTTCGGAATGGAAATGGAAGCATATTACAATGGACTTTGTGACCGGTTTACCGAGATCACCAAGTGGTAAGGATGCTATTTTGGTAATAGTGGACCGACTTACGAAGGTAGCGCACTTTCTTCCTTTCAGAGTAGGACAATCTACAGAAAAGTTGGCAGAGTTGTATATGCAACAGATAGTCAGGCAGCATGGAGTCCCTGTCAGTATTGTGTCGGATCGAGATACCCGCTTTACATCATACTTCTGGAAGAGTTTACATCATAGTCTGGGTACCAAGTTAAGATTTAACACGGCTTACCATCCACAGACGGATGGGCAATCAGAAAGGACAATTCAGACTTTAGAGGACATGTTGCGAGCTTGCACTCTAGATTTTGGAGGGTCTTGGGAGAGTCACCTGCACTTGGTCGAGTTCTCATACAACAATAGTTATCAAGCCAGTATCCAGATGGCGCCATTTGAAGCACTATATGGTAAGAAGTGCAGGTCACCGCTTGCATGGGATGATATCGGAGAAAGGAAGATGTTAGGCCCAGAAATGATTGTTCAGACGGTTGAAGTAGTTAAGGGAATTAGAGAGCGACTTCGAGTTGCGCAGGATCGGCATCGTCATTGGGCGGACCAGTATCGTAGGCCGTTAGAATTCTCTGTTGGGGACCACGTATTCTTGCAGATCTCACCTACTCGTGGGGTCATTAGATTTGGCGTTCGCGGGAAATTGAGTCTGCGGTACGTGGGCCCATTCGTTATCCTTGATCGGATAGGCGATGTTGCTTATCGTTTATCCCTCCCACCTTCGTTACGAGAGGTGCATGACGTGTTTCATGTATCTCAATTATGTAGGTATGTATCAGACCCAAGCCATGTCCTCGATCATTCTGAGCTGGTTGTTGGTACCAACCTGTCTTACGAGGAACAGCCTGTGTCCATTTTGGACCGAAGAGAGAAGATACTCAAGAACCGAACAATTAGTCTTGTCCGTGTTGCTTGGGGTCATTACTCCTTGGGAGAGTCAACGTGGGAACGTGAGGATGATATCCGATCACGGTATCCACACCTGTTTGACTCACAAGGTATATCTCTTCCTGTATACCTTGATTGTCTTGATTTCTCATGCTTATCACTTTATGGGTAGAACTACCTGATATCGTAGATTGATGGATTTACATATATAGTACTTGCTTTTGATATGGTAACAATGATTGCTTGCTCACTAAAATTGCTTGTATTAGTTTAGCTCTGATATTTCTATCCGGCTTGGATTTGAAATTTCGAGGACGGAATTTTTCTAAGGTGGGTAGAGATGTCACTCTCCGTTCCCGGAATATGTATTTTTATATACATGTACAACTCACGTGTATTTATTTAGTATTTATCATGTAATATCCTGTATTTAAATTCCTCTAGTTCATGTTAATTAATTATCTGCTCTTTAAATTTTTATGTTAATTTTATTTCTGTAATTTTATTTCTGCAACTATATTTCGGTAATTTTATTACCTGCATTTTATTTGCTGCTTTAGTGTATTGGGTTTCGGTCTGTCCCCTTAAACCCGGCCCAACACCCCACCTACCACCACCCTTCCTATTTAAAGCTTCCATCTCTTTCTCTCTCCTCATTATTTCATTCTCACCATTACTTCTTCTTCTTCCTCTCATTACTCCCCACCACCTACCAGCAGCAGGAGAAGGCAAGTGCAATCTTGCTTCTTGCTTGGAGAACCATTTTTGTGGTTCATTTCCCTTCCTCTCATGATTCTGAGAGAGATTAGTTCTTAACGTTTTTGATTTCTGTGGCTGGTTTCTCCTAGATCTAATTTGTTATATTCTCGGTTGTCATGGGTTTTTGATCTCCCAACTTTGCGTGTATTTTCTCTGGCACTGGATCAAGGCTCCATGGGACTTGGAGTTTGGGAGATGTTTCACGCACACGTTCTTACGTGCTCGCGTAAACATCAGCCCAGTCACGCATACGTCTTTACGTGTTTGCGTGTATTTTTAGTCACGCTCATGTCTTTACATGCGTGCATAACTTTTGAGTTACGTTCACACTGTGCGTGTCTGCGTGACTTTTGAGTTACGTTCACACTGTGTGTGCGTGCGTGTATTTTAGTCACGCTCACTCTGTGCGTGCGTGTATTTTTAGTCACGCATACATCCACGAGTCTGCGTGTATTTTTAGTCACGCACACTTCCATGAGTGCGTGGATTTTTAGTCACGCTCTCTTGTGCGTGCGTGGATTTTCCCTTCACGCTCACGCTGTGCTTGCTTGCGTGACTTTTTACGCTCACGCTCGCCAGCGTGTATTACTTTTCACGCTCACTGTTCACGCCCATTTTCCACGCTCACCCCAGCTAGACTTAGCGTGACTTGTTGGTCTTAAGCATAGACTTCTTGCGTGACTTTTGGCCTTAGCATAGATTTGTTGGCGTGACTTCCTGACCTGGGTGTTTTATTTATTCCTCAACATATTCATTTAATGATGGCATGATAATTCTTCTATTATATCCTTACGCCTTTTTACGTGAATTTCTTGATAAATCATGATATGTTAGATTTGTTAAAATAGATTGTTATGTAAAATGCGCCTTGTGTCCTGATTGATCTATGGATACCCAGTATGACTAGAACTTGACCTCGAGAGTTATAGACTCGACCCTATTTGATGATAAATGACTTTCATGCCTTGTCACCATTAATGGCGATGGTTATTTGACTAATTGATCATGCGTTCCTAGTTGGAACTAAGAGACTGGCTAGTCGTCTTATTAAAATGAATGAATGAGACACGTTCATGTTATGAACTATTGCAAATCGACTGGCTGATCCCGAAATATTGACATACATGCACATGCAGGCTTCAATCTATTTATTTATTTATTTATCTATTTATTTATTTTCTACAAAAGAAGCATGAGTATCTTATGGTCAAGGCATGATTACCGTGGTTAGATTTGATTGTTGCATTACGCTATGTAAGACCTGCAACCTAACCGCACTGGTATCATTGTAGAGTTGTGCATATCGTACCCCGTACGAAAGTACTCATTTGAATGACCATGATCCACGGCATGGGATTTCACTCAACGTAGGGACTATTAAGTTAAATAAAATAATGATTGCATGGAGAGAATGGATTCTCGAGTTCTTACATGGCAGCCCCCTTAGGACGAGTAGTACCCGACGGGCCGGCTAGTTCCCACAGATACTGTAAATCTGCCACACGGGCAGGGAACAGTATCTGCTTTTATTATTATTGTATATTGTATATTGACGGGCGTCCTGCTAGGACTCGTCTAATTCATGCATGGCGCACATGATTGACTGGATAGACTAGCCTTGCTCGCACATAGTAAGAACTGAGGAACCTTTATTGCATAATTCCAGGATAACTTGGGACTCATAATAGCAAGCCGTAGGAATTGATTGGCCGTTCAAGATGATTTGTTTGTGTACTGTACTACTCTGTTACCTAACTGGGATGATCAGAATGTCAGGACATGACGGGCCAACTTCTGTCCTTGTTTGGTTGGGAGGTTGGTTCGAAGTGTCGTGATATGATGTGAATCCTAGTAGCAAGCAGAGATCTATTATTATATTCTTTTACTTACTGGTTTATGTCCTTCATATCGTCCTTCCTTGTGGTACTTGCTATTAGAGGTCTAACCTCTCTGGTTTTGCATGGCCAGATTTAGAGCCGGTTCCCGAGGATCCAGCGTACTTCTACCTCCAAGATGGTCAATACTAGGAGAATGATCGCAGGAGGACTCGAGTGGGTTCCTTACTTCACCGCTCGTTTTGTTATTTATCTTTATACTTAGCCGTTTGGCACCGACATGTTAGTCGGATTGTCTTGTACTTACTTTTACATAATTGTAGTTAAGTCAGACTGCAGCTGATAATAATTGTGGATACTTGCTATACCATCTGGCTATGTTTTGTAAAGCCAGATCTCAAGGACATTTTGACTAAGCATTTGGGACGCCTTACTGCTTTATCTTACATGTTCTCTATTTATGCTTCTTGATTGAATGATTGAGACAATAGATGTGAAATGACCATAGTAAGACCTTTATGTAGTATGCACCCCCTCGTCTGGTTAGACATCATTGATCGTATTATACGGTATTCATCTACCGTAATACGTAGCTGGCTGAGTCATTCCCCCGCTCTCCAGTATTCTGGTTCTGGGGCGTGACAGGGTTTCGGGGTTGGAGAGTATTTATAGGCAAGTAGGGCGGTCGATTTAGGTCTTTAGATTAGGATTAGGGTTAGGGTTACGGCGAGGGTTTGCCGGAGACGATGACATCGCGTGGTCGTCAGGGGTGGGTGAGATTAGGGTTTTGCAGAAAACCCCTCGGAGATTGGGATATTGCACAAATGCGCGCCGCCTTGGTTATTGCAAATATCAAATTTACATGTAAACCCCCGCTATGATTCTGTACAAAATTTAATTTTCACAGACAATTAGGATATTGCAAAAAGGCTATTAAAACAATTAAAACAATTGCACAATAATATTAAAATAAATTAATTAATTATAAAATGATATATTTTGATTTAAAAATCATTTAAAAATCATTAAAAAATTCTAGAAAAATTCCTAGCAATTATATTAATTTATTTTAAATATATAAAAGCTATTTAATATTATAAAAATATTATTTTGAAATTTAGGGGCTTACAAATCTTTCTTCCTTAAAAAATTTCGTCCTCGAAATTCACAAGGATATGAGACTCTACAAACATTCTAACATAACAAGCAATGCAACAAATGACTAAGGCTATTATCAAAACTAACCTCTAAGGTATCAAGCGGGAACGAGTGGTTCCCTCGCAGCTGTTGGGTCGAACAAGTAAGGATATCTCTCCATCATGTCCGACTCTCTCTCCCAAGTAGATTCACCCGGAGAGTGACGGCTCCAAGCTACTCGTACTAAGGGTATGACTTTGTTCTTCAGCCTCTTCTCCCTCCTGTCCAATATCTCCACTGGCTGCTCAGTGACTGCAAGGCTAGGTCCGATCTCCAACTCTGAATGGTCTAGCATATGGCTGGAGTTCAGAACATATCTCCTCAGCTGAGACACATGAAAGACATCGTGAACTCCTGCTAGATTGGGTGGAAGTGCAACCCTGTAAGCTACCTCTCCGATCCTGCCCAGTATCTCAAACGGCCCGATGTATCTGGGGCTCAACTTGCCTCCTCGTCCGAACCGGATCGTCCCTCTAGTAGGTGATATCTTCACTAGCACCATATCTCCGTCAGCGAACTCCATCGGTCTGCGACTAGCATCGGTCCAGTGTTTCTGCCTGTCCTGAGCGACTCTGAGCCTGTCTCTGATCATCCCGACCTTCTCTGCTGCATCCGTGATCATCTCTGGCCCAAGCATAACTCTGTCCACAACATCATTCCAAAAGAGCGGTGTACGGCATCGTCGTCCATATAGTGCCTCGAAAGGAGACATACCGATGCTGGCTTGGTAGCTGTTGTTGTATGAAAACTCTACCAAGTGCAGATGACTCTCCCATGATCCGCCAAAGTCCAGTACACAAGTCCTCAGCATGTCCTCTAGCGTCTGTATCGTCCTCTCGGACTGCCCATCTGTCTGCGGGTGGTACGCCGTACTGAACTTGAGCCGACTGCCCAACTCCTCCTGCAAGCTCCTCCAGTAGTGGGACGTGAATCTGCTGTCTCGGTCCGACACGATGCTCACTGGTACTCCGTACAAGCGAACTATCTGCTGCATGTATAGTTCCGCCAACTTCTCGGTGGAAAGCCCTACCTTGAAGGGTATGAAGTGCGCACACTTCGTCAGCCTGTCCACGATGACCCAAATGGCATCCTTCCCTCCTTGGGAACGAAGAAGCCCTGAGACGAAGTCCATCGTAATGTGTTTCCACTTCCACTTGAAAATGGGTAATGGCTGTAATAGACCAGCTGGTCTCTGTTTCACTTAACAAAATGCCAGGAAAATTGGCTTTTGAAAATAAAACGAGAAAAAGTACAAGAAGTACAAATTTGATTCTGGAAAAGTATTGCTATGGAAGTCTGATCTGTAAATGATCACTTTGTTCCTTGGACCATACGATGATGATGAAGATTATTGCTTGAAGATGAACAATTGGAAGAACTAAGTCACCAGAAAGGTATCGACGCACTTGGGCACTAATGGCGAGGCCGAATGCTTTACTGCATTGCTTCACTCTGTTCTGAAAGAAAGGTTGAAGAAGAATGCTCTGGAGAATCAAAGTCTCTGAGTTTTAATCTCTCTATTTTCTCTCCTCTTGTCTCTGTGTGTGTCTGAGAAAAATAAGTCTATTTATAGACTTGGGCTCTTGCGCGTAAAAACTCAACAAAAGTTCCGTCTTTACGCTAACAACTGCCACCCACGACCAAAGTCATCCTCTGTATACGTTGACACGTGTCCCATCATTTCATTAAGGATAGGATGCACGTACACACGTTCTTCGGGATGTGTGGCATGAAAGCCATGTAGGCAAACCACGTTCCAAATTGGTCAGAAAGAATAGGGCGTAAAAATAGCCCCAATGTACTCTGAGCGTAAAGCAGTGGACTGGACGTAAAATAGCCCTGACATGGACTTCCCGCGTAAAGTGGTTATTAAATAACCTTGAGCGTAAAGTAGCCCAAATAAACTTTATGTACACGTCGACTTTTGAGCGTAAAAACTCGTATAGTCTCCATGCGTAAAAGAAGCCATACTGTGAGCGTAAAAATAGCTAAGTCCACATACTAAACGACAATATTGGTCTCTGTGTAAAATAAATCCCTTCGAATTCTGTGGTATATGCCATCATTAATATCTTCATGTCAGACTTTGCATTAAATGTAAGACTTGACAGCTTTGTCCAGCGTAAAAGTGGCTAGCCTGTCCTAGGCGTAAAACCCTTGGCTTGACCCTGGCGTAAAATGATCAGCCTGCTTTAGGCGTAAAGTGATTAGCATGTCTTAGGCGTAAAGTTGATCATTTTGAGTGGAATGCTCTATCTCTTTGACTCACTCTATGAAGCACTTTTTACGCTCCTACAAGACTCCCTTCAAAGTTTTCAAATATCTTCAAAATTTGAAACACTTTGAACAGAAGCGTAAAAGTCAGGATTTCACCAGTCAGCGTAATATTCGGGATACGCAACAGTCAGCGTAAAATCAAGAAATAGTGTTGGTCAATACTTAACCGTCACAATGAATTTCTTTCTCGAAACTTTCGAATGCTTCCTCATCTTCCCGAGTTTGCATTAAATAATGAGCAGTTTCCCATGAGGAATATGAAGAGTTGATTTGATTGTATAAATAAGAATAAATTCTTCATTCTTATTATTCATCCTCATATTGTCATGGCACCAAAGAACGAGATTAACAACGAAGAGGCTCCGAGCTCCAGGATTGATTTTGAGCGAGCACGCAACTTTTTAGAGTATTTTGGACTGACTCCAGCAGTCTTTGGTCGCATCGATGGCGGTCCTTCAACTGCGTATGAGGGATCAGGAGATGCAGAAGCATTTCTTAATCTGATGCGTCGCTCCGGGATTCGCAATATGCGCGAGTTAGGTGCCTCCCTTCGTCAGCCCAACGAAGGAGAGAAAAAATAATATTTTATGTAGAAGTGTCGTCCATGTATTGCGACTCTTCAAATTATCTGTAGGGGCCAACTCCCCTTTTAAATAAAATCTTAATGTTGATCTTATCTGCTGGCATATGGAATTGTTCTACTCCTTCTTTGACTGCATCTATGGTTGTTCATTCCCAATAGAAACAAAACGACACGTGGCATCTGTTTTGTGGTCATGAATGCCTTTTAATAGGATCTTTCCCGAAATAGGCTCACGCTAACTGTTTCTTCAATCCTTATAAATGACTGAGTTAAAGAATGTTTTATACATTCTCATTCTCATTCTTCCGAATATAGCTTTTTGTAATATGTCATTCTCCAACAAATGACGATGGCGATGCTTTCCGATGGTGTTCCTCTATACGCCCGATCACCAGACGTTGATTCAACCACTCTTAGAGCCGAACCATTCGACCTGAATGGTAAGTTTGATCGTAAACAATTGTCTGTCTTTGAACTTTTTTGTTGAAAACAGATGCTCACGAGCGTAAATCCCTGTCAGATGTAGAATCTTATAGGTAAGATGCACGGGCGTAAAAAGCCTTGTTGAATATGGTGCACATAAAACAATGGCGTAAAAGCCTTGTTGAATAGGGTGCACATGAGACACTGGCATAGAGACCTTGTAGATTAAATGCTCATGAATCATTGGCGTAAAAATCTCAAGCGTAAAATTCTTGTAGCCTGTTGAAGATAAAACAAGATGCGTAAGCATCTGTTTTCAATTGACTAATATGCGTCTGATGATACTTCTGTTTAAAACAATTTTTCTTTGTTGTTTTCTGCAGAAGTTTGGCTGAAGAGCTTTTCCAGAACCGGTATTGGCGACTTTGACGCTGTGAGGAGCATTCTTTGAAGAACATATGGCAACTCTAGAGGGGGGTGAATAAAGTTTATAGAGAAAATATCCAATTAAAAATTCAACTCTATCACAAACAAAACTAATCAGAGTAAATGCGGAATTTAAAGTGAGAAGCAAGAGAGCATACGCAAACACAGCCGATTTTAACCTGGTTTTCCTCGTGGAGGACTAGTCCAGGCCTGAGAACTCTAGCTCAGGATTAAATCCACTATTTGTGAAATAGTAGTTTACAACCCGTGCTTTTTCTTCAGAAGAGCACGTCAACTTCTTACAGAGGATCGCAGTGGCGATTTGCTCGGAATTTTCCAAGCGACTTCTTCAACTCTTGCACAAGACTCCTAACTAAGAGATGCTGAGCACTCGAGACTTAGGAAGCTTGTGGCTAGTAGATGGGAAGGGTATGGCTTATTTGAGCTTAAGAGAGAAGAGAAGATTGGATGGATTGAAATGAGAGAATTCTATGCCTATTTATAGGGTTTTTGTAGGCAGAATTCGGCCAGAATTCGGGTAGAAAATTTCAAATATTTGGCCGTTGGACAACTTGCAACCAGCTAACCCTAAAATTTAGGTTGCTGATTTTTAGGGGACAGAGTTCGGCCCGAACTCTGTGTGGAGGCAGAGTTCGGCCCGAACTCTGTCTCCAGAGCACAGAATGGTTCTAATGGACCAATGGGCTTATTTCTGGATGGTGGAGTTTATGGATCTTTGGGTAGGCTATAGGTCAAGTCTCAAGAGCTCAGCATGACACAATTTACAACAGTCTAGACTCAATAAAAGTATAAAATACAGACTCATATACAACTGAATTGTAAAGACTGAGCTGTCGTCTGACTTGAGCTTGATGTAGACGTCGTGTGTCGTATTGAATTATTACAAATATTATTTAGTCAATGTTATCAATATTTGGTTGACTGTGACTTTGTGTCAACAATCTCCCCCATATTGATAATTGACAAAATAATAAATGTATATTCAATATTCATACCTAGACACAGTCAATGACAAAAGCATAGCTCCCCCATAATCGGTGCCGAGCTAAACAAGATAGCTCCCCCGTAAACAATGCGTTGAACCTGTTGGCCTGATAAGGAATATCTCCCAAAAGCACCAAAAAGCACATATACCAAAAAAAATATAAATAGAATATACATATCTCTCCCCCTTTTGGCATATAGCAATATGAGATATAGAAACAATAACTGGCAATCACACCAAAAGAGAAGAAACTGCATATAAACTAAGATAATGCCCAAGAGTCATAGTAACATAGAAACTGATAAAAGAACTACCAAGTCTCAAAAGCATAAACCATAATGAGCAAGTACATAAAAGCAACTAAAGCAAAATACAGAAAACATAATCTAAGATCTCCAGTAGCAGCCTCAAGTAGCAGTCCAAAACCCATCAACGAGCACGAGAGGGCCCGACGTCGTCCGAAGGATCAGTAAAGGAGCGACGTGGGTCCACAAAGGCCGCATCTGGATCCATGTAGCGACGAACCCAAGGGTCATCGATACGGAATCCCTCACGATCGGGGTCTCTCTCCATAGGAATGGGCATGGTAGAATGGCGAGACAAGGAATACCGAAGATCATGCAGTGAGTTGCTGATAGCACTCATCTGCAAGGTGGTCCGATAATCCAGCTGAGTCCAGCGATCGTCCTCCAAAGTGAAACGATCTCGAAGCATGGCCTAAAGCGACTCAAGAGTGGCCGGAGGAGGAGGAGGATCCTGTCCGAGAGGAGGGGCATCCGGCTCATCCTCAGAATGCTCAGATACGACCGGGGAGCCAACGGCCGCATGAAGCCTCCTTGCCTTGGAGAGAAAGGCAGGGGCAGGTAAGAAAGAACAATCATGAAGTGGTACAATAAATGCACGAAGGACCATAGGAAGATATAAAGGATAAACCAAGGCTCGTGGTTTCTTCCTACAGTTAATCATCCAGTCCATCATGGTACGTGGAAGATTAAAAGGAATGCGATAGTGGAGATGATACAAAGCTGATATTTCAAAATAAGTAACTTCATCGGTGGAGCCGACTTTGGGTAAAATAGTGTTAAAAACAATCCGATGAAGTTCATAGTAGTAAGGGTTGAGATGTTTGGCCATAAGCTTACGAGGGCAAATGTTAGGGGCACATAAATCTGCCTTGAAGCTCTTAAGGGAAGTTCCATCTAGAAATTGGAACGATCGAGCTTCAACAAGCTTATCCCAAGTATCGAGATCTTGAAGTTCAAGATACTCGGCCAAATCAGAATCAGCAAAGGCGAAATCAATGCCTGCAACTCGTGAATAAATGTGAGTGTCATCATGAGTTAAGTTGCAGTAGAACATTTGTATAGCGCTACGATAGATGACGAAATTCGTAGCAACTAGCTCATCAATGCAAAGATCACGAAATATAGATTCATATTGTGAAAAAATTGTGAAGTTTATGGGATGTCTCGCAAACACCGGACGTGTCCGAAAATCACTAAACCAATCGTTTGATGCGTCTAGTGATATAAAAAATCGGTCGTCGTAAGTGTTTGGATCACGTGGACGTGAAGGGTTGAACAACGGATGAGGTGGTTGTTGTTGTTCAACGGGTTGCTCAACGGAAGGAGGAGCACTCGACGAGGATGCACCCTCGGTCGGAGGTCTCTTCCCACGGTTGAGCAAGCGAGGAGCCATAGCACAAAATAGATAAAACTGAGATAGAGAAGGAGAGTGAGTTATACCTCAAATAATTGATGAACAGTGAAAGAGAATTGGAAAATAGCCCTTCTCCTTGAGTTTGGGGAAGAATGGAGCACAATAGAGAAGAGATTAGGGTTAGGGTTTTGAGAAAATAGTGGAGGAGAAGTGGAGGAGGTGGTAAGAATGAAGGAGAGGGAAGAGAAACCGAAATAAAAGTGAGGGTTTCTCTTGGTCGGGTTCAATTTTGACCATTGGATCAACAATGAGATCCACGGCTGGAACAGTCCCCGATTCTGGAACAGGGAGGCCGAACTCGGCCCGAACTCTGGTAAGGGCAGAGTTCGGCCCGAATTCTAGGTCCTTGTCCCAGAACTGAAATCAGGCTAAAAGGATGAAATATTGGTTAAGTATGGGAAACCAATATAAGATATAAAGATAAATGTTTAAAAGATTCAATAAACCAGATAGTGGAAGTAGAGGGATAGCAATATGAAATTAAAAAAATAGCATTTCAGTAGGTCATACATCAAAATATACCGTATAATAAACAAGGAGTTATATCATAATTCAATATTTTGAAGTTGCCATGGGTTAGCTGCAGGGGCCGGATCCCAGCTAGCGGTAGTCCTGAGGACTAGTGCACCGTGTCGCTTAGGCTTTTACGCCTTGTTGTCAGAAGGGCCCTTTCGGCTTGTACCCATAGCAAGTTCATTATAAGAGAACACAATATAATCGATATTTATGCATGTGTATTTTAATTTATGACAGCTTCATCTAAAATTCCAAGTTCACGACAAAGGAAATTGAAGCGCTCTTCGGATAATGGCTTTGTGAAGAAGTCTGCTAACTGGTGATCAATGTCAATAAATTCTAAGTTAATCGTGCCATTTTGCTGATGATCACGCAAAAAGTGGTATCGTATCTCAATGTGCTTCGTGCGTGAGTGACAAATGGGGTTCTTAGTAAGATTTATTACACTAGTGTTGTCACAAAAGATTGGAATATGCATGAAAGATAAATTATAGTCTTCAAGGGTTTGCTTTATCCACAGAATTTGTGCACAACAACGCCCAGCTGCTATGTATTCAGCTTCTGTTGTGGATAGTGCGACAGAATTTTGCTTCTTGCTAAACCAAGAGACTAAAGCCTTTCCTAATAAATGGCACGTACCGTTTGTACTTTTACGGTCGACCTTGCATCCAGCAAAATCAGCATCAGAGTAACCAATGAGGTCAAATGATGTTGACTTGGGATACCATAGGCCTACTGTAACCGTACCCTTAAGGTATCTAAAGATACGCTTAACTGCGGTCATGTGCGATTCTTTAGGATTTGCTTGATATCTAGCACACAGGCAAACGCTAAACATTATATCAGGGCGACTAGCAGTAAGATAGAGTAGACTGCCTATCATACCTCGATACTTACGTTGATCTACGGGTTTGTCGCTTTTATCTGGTTTAAGTTTGGTTGAAGTAGCCATAGGAGTGCTGATTGGTTTGACATTATCAAGTTCGAATTTCTTCAGCATGTCCTTTGTATACTTCGACTGACAGATGAAGGTTCCATTTGACATTTGCTTGACTTGCAGCCCGAGGAAGTAGTTGAGCTCCCCCATCATGCTCATCTCAAACTCGGTCTGCATACACTTGGCAAAATCTTGACAGAGGGTTTCATCAGTAGAACCAAAAATAATATCATCTACATATATCTGGACTAAAAGAATAGTGTCCTTCAAAGACTTTATGAAAAGTGTAGTGTCAATTTTCCCTTTTGAAAAACCTTTCTCAAGCAAGAAGTTGCTTAGCCGTTCATACCAAGCTCTAGGGACTTGTTTGAGGCCGTACAGCGCTTTCTTTAGCTTGAACACGTGGTCGGAAAATTTATGATTTTCGAAACCAGGGGGTTGTTTTACATAAACTTTCTCCTTAATAAAACCATTCAAGAAAGCACTTTTAACATCCATTTGAAATAATTTGAAATTTTGAAAATTTGCAAATGCACAGAGCATCCGAATGGATTCTAATCTAGCAACAGGAGCATACGTCTCATCGTAGTCGATACCTTCCTCTTTGTTGTATCCTTGGGCTACTAGACGAGCTTTGTTGCGTGTGACTGAACCATCTTTATTTACTTTGTTTCTAAAAACCCATTTAGTACCAATAATCGAATGATTAGCCGGTCTAGGAACGAGTTCCTATACTTGGCTCCTCTCGAATTGGTTGAGTTCTTCTTGTATAGCAGAAATCCAAAATTCATCATTGAAAGCTTCAGAAATGTTTTTAGGCTCAATTTGTGAAATAAAGGGAGTGCTAGCAATAGAGTCTCTTAATGATGATCTAGTAGTTACTCCTCGTGAAACCTCACCGATTACCAAATTTTCTGGATGTGATGGTGTCACGCCCCAGAACCAGAATACTGGAGAGCGGGGGCGTACATAGCCAGCTACGTATATTGAAGTGCCACCCACCTCGCTATACGATCACGGCTGTCTAGATACATGAGGGTTTAACTACAAGCCAACAGTCTCCTATGGTCATGAACAAGCCTATTGTCTCAATCCCAAGCAAGTAGTAACAGTATACAAGATATCAGAGCACCAAATATATAATAGCAAGGCGTCCCATACATTACATATTCGGATGATCATGAAGCTAGTCGTACAAAATGTCAGGACTAGCAAGAGTTTCAGTCATACATGATCAACCCTAGGATTTGTCAATCATGTTACAGCCCGTAGACAGAAAGTAATTAAAGGTGCAATACGAGCTAACACGTGCTCGCCGGCTAAACGCCTCAAAAGAATAATTTTACAATAAAGTGGGAGAACAAAAAGAAACCCACTCGTTGCCAGGGTTACGCCTGGTGGTCACCATCTGGCTGGAAGACAGGTGGATCCTCTGGTGCTGCTCCGATATCTGGCCACACAAAACCAGCTGGGTCAAACCCCAGAAAGAGCAAGTGCCACAAAGGAGGCTTCACTTAGGAACTAAAACCAGTCTATCACAATAGAATATTAAAGATAGTAAATAAAGAACTGATAGTAATAGAGATAACAACAGTAAACTGAGTACGAAGAAACCATTCAAGTAGCCAGGTCACAACCCTTAAACCAAACAAGGACCGGGGTTGTAACCCTTCACCTGAATAGAAACTCGTCTCAAATACTATTGGTATAGTGGAGACAATAAACGAAGAGAGGACACAGAACTGCTCCGGGAGCCAGGTTACAACCCTTAAACCAAACAAGGACCGGGGTTGTAACCCTTCGCCTGAACAGAACTGGACCCCTGATCTTTATTGCTAAGGCCAGTATAAATAATCATGGTATTGAAATAAGGTAAAAGAACATGACGAGCATGGCATGGGGTTGCAATAAGACAATAAACGAAGAGAGGACACAGAACTGCTCCGGGAGCCAGGTTACAACCCTTAAACCAAACAAGGACCGGGGTTGTAACCCTTCGCCTGAACAGAACTGGACCCCTGATCGTTATTGTTAAGGCAAGCATCAATAATCATGTCATGTCCCAATCTTGCACAGGATCAGGATAAGACTAAGCTGGAATAAACTTCATCCAATCAATCACGGCCAATCAAGAGTACGGCTTGATACTTTTAACTAACTAGGGTTATCACAGCCTAGTTACTAGCAAGATGCAATGAGATTATCCCAACAGCCACAAGCCCTGCAGACCATCCGGTTATCCGAATCGAATGTCTGTTTATAAAGGGTGCACCACATGACTGTGTGCTGGAAATGTGCCCTACTCATCGGTAGGCTACAATTCCACTTAATGCGCCCAGATAACGGGATTGCCTGTAGCTGGAAATCTCTTCATGACTAATGAATCATTCTAGTTAATTAGCCTTAGTCAATTTCAGTAGGCACCCCTGACCGTGGTACTCAGGGATCCCCATCCTAGACATGATGCAAGACAGTATCAATTTATTTGTACAAACACAATCGCCCACGGTGTCCAGGTCTTTCATACTTGTCATGCCGTGCTAGCTGTCGTAACAGCATATCGAGGTGTATCATGTCAGGGTTACTTATCAAGAGTGCGCCATGACGGGCCACTATCGTGTTCCATCCTTACAATATTATAAATGAGAAAAGTTGCATAAATAGTTAATAACATATTCTTGAAGCCAAGAAAAAGATCTACAATTTTCATGTTGGGAGTTGGAAAAAATTTGGGCCATAAATCAGCCAAATAGGGCAAGAAAAACAACCAAATTAAACACTATACGACCAAGGGTGAATTGGGGGCTCATGCGGCAGTAGATGGGTACTCATCTATGCGGCTAAGTAGATGGGTACTCATCTACTCGGCTGAGTAGATGGGTACTCATCTATGCGGCTGAGTAAATGGGTACCCATGCGGCTAAGTCAATAAATCTCATGCGGCTGGGTAAATGGGTACCCATCTATGCGGCTGAGTAAAATGAATCTCATGCGGCTAAGTGAATGAATCTCATGCGGCTGGGTAAGTGGGTACCCATCTATGCAGCTGAGTAAAATAAATTTCATGCGGCTAAGTGAATGAATCTCATGCGGCTGGGTAAGTGGGTACCCATCTATGCGGCTGAGTAAGTGAATCTCATGCGGCTAAGTGAATGAATCTCATGCGGCTGGGTAAGTGGGTACCCATCTATGCGGCTGAGTAAAATGAATCTCATGCGGCTAAGTGAATGAATCTCATGCGGCTAAGTGAATGAATCTCATGCGGCTAGGTAAGTGGGTACCCATCTATGCGGCTGAGTAAGTGAATCTCATGCGGCTAAGTGAATGAATCTCATGCGGCTGGGTAAGTGGGTACCCATCTATGCGGCTGAGTAAAATGAATCTCATGCGGCTAAGTGAATGAATCTCATGCAGCTAAGTGAATGAATCTCATGCGGCTGGGTAAGTGGGTACCCATCTTCTCAGAAAATCTGAGAAGGATGGCCATGGAACCCATAGCTTCCAAGCTCCATAAAACCTTCATCGTAAGCCTAAATTTGGACTTCCATAGGTCAAAATAGGGTAGAACGAAATTCTCTACAACATGGAACCATCAAAACTTAGAAATAATAAAGTTAAATAGATCAAAACCCAAGAAATCTGAAAATACTATAATCTTAGATCTAGAAGAATTTAGCCATGGAAATTGAAAATGCCAAGCACTAAAGTGTCTTAGGATGCTGTGAAGAAGAGAATAGAACAATAAAATTTATGTTCCTCCATGAAGCAAGATGCACTTGCCTAAGCTCTATCTCTCTCACTCTCCTGGTGGTTGAAAAAGTAATGGTGGGAGAAGAAGAAGTAAATGAAGAGAGAGAATTAAAGGAATGGGTTAATAAAGGATGATGGTGGTAGTAGGTAGGGGTTCTCCCCTTGGTTCATGATGAACCAAGGCACCCCAAGTCTAGTCGAACCAACCCAAAATAAACCGGGCCAAGCTAAGAGATATGCAATACAAGAACAAATACGTACACGTATTCCAAGATACGTAATACGAACTACAGGCATTACAACTCTACCCACCTTAAAAGAATTCCGTCCTCGGAATTTAATCAAGAGGCTAAAGTGGCAAGAACAAGCTATACTAATCACAAGCAAGTTATAACTAGACAAACAATCAATCATGCAAGCAAGAAATCGATGGCATGAGGCATAAGAAAGACATTATACCTCATGAGTCAAACAGGTCAGGACATCGCGATCGGATGTCATCCTCACGCTCCCACGTTGACTCACCCAAAGAGTGATGACCCCAAGCAACTCGGACTAACTTGATAGTCTTGTTCTTGAGTGTCTTCTCTCTTCGGTCTAATATAGACACGGGCCTCTCCTCATACGAAAGGTTGGTACCAACAACCAATTCCGAATGATCCAGGATGTGGCTCGGGTCCGGGATATACCGTCGTAATTGGGATACATGGAACACGTCATGCACCTCGCTTAGCGACGGCGGAAGAGCGAGACGATAGGATACATCTCCTACTCGCTCCAGAATGTCAAACGGTCCTATATACCTAGGACTAAGCTTGTCCCGCACGCCGAAACGAATGACACCACGGGTAGACGAGATCCTAAGGAATACATGGTCGCCGACAGAAAATTCAAGGGGTCGCCGATGAGAATCGGCCCAATGACGCTAGCGATCTTGTGCAACTCGAAGATGATCTCGGACTCTCCTGACCACTTCAACTGTCTGAGCAATCATTTCTGGACCGAGCATCTGTCTCTCTCCGACATCGTCCCATGCTAGCGGGGATCGGCACTTCCTATCATACAGTGCCTCGAACGGTACCATCTGGATACTGGCCTGGAAACTGTTATTGTACGAGAACTCTACTAGGTTCAGGTGATCTTCCCATGAACCACCGAAGTCAAGTGTACAGGACCGCAACATGTCTTCAAGAGTCTGGATCGTACGTTCTGACTGACCATCTGTCTGCGGATGATACGCTGAGCTGAACTGGAGGCGAGTCCCCAAACTCTCTTGTAAGCTACGCCAAAAGTGCAACGTAAATCTTGAATCTCGGTCCGAGGTGATACTGACTGGTACTCCGTGCAATCTGATAATCTGCCGAAGATACATCTCCGCTAGCTGAGCCGTCGACTGACCTATTCTGAACGGAAGAAAGTGAGCCACCTTCGTGAGTCGATCAACTATAACCCAGATAGCATCTCTACCAGCTGGGGATCTAGGCAATTCGGTCACAAAATCCATGGTCACATGCTCCCACTTCTATTCTGGGATCGGCAAGGGCTGAAGAAATCCAGCCGGCCTCTGATGTTCAGCTTTAACTTGTTAGCAAACCAAATACCGAGAGACAAACCGAGCTATCTCCCTCTTCATGCCATTCCACCAAAAGTGCTGGCGGATATCACGATACATCTTCGTGCCACCGGGATGGATGGAATACTGTGAACTGTGAGCCTCTGTCATGATCTCATGTCTGATATCTCCACTGGGTACACAAAGACGCTTCCCATGTCGAAGGGTACCGTCTTCGTGGATACATAACTCTAGTCTTCGTCCTGCCTCGCACTCTGCTCTGAGTCGCTGAAGCTTTGAATCTGCTGACTGCGCCATCTGGATCCTCTTGACTATAGTAGACTGAACTTGCATGCTGGCCATCAATGCCATACTGGAAGGGAGGACAATTTCTTTTCCCATCTTCTGAAGATCGGCTAACAGCTCTGGTTGTGCTGTTAGGAAATAAACTCTGGCTCTCCTGCTCAATGCATCTGCAACAACGTTGGCCTTCCCAGGATGATACTGCAAGTTGACATCATAATCCACAAGTAGCTCTAGCCACCTTCTCTGACGCATATTAAGGTCCTTCTGGGTGAAAACATACTTCAGACTCTTGTGGTCGGTGAAAATCTCCACCCTATCTCCATACAGGTAGTGTCTCCACAACTTAAGTGCAAACACTATAGCTGCCAGCTCTAAGTCATGGGTTGGATAATTCCTCTCATGATCACAAAGTTGTCGTGATGCATAAGCTATTACCTTCCCATGCTGCATCAGAACACATCCTAAGCCTCTGCCTGAAGCATCACAATACACTGAGAATCCTCCGGTCCCATCTGGAAGCGTGAGAATAGGAGCTATTATCAGGCCTCGCTTCAACTGCTTGAAAGAACTCTGACACTCTGCTGTCCAAGTAAACTGCGCATCCTTGCGGGTCAACTGGGTCAATGGCGCTGAGATCCGAGCAAAGTCTGAAACAAATCGCCGGTAGTAACCGGCCAATCCAAGAAAACTACGAACTTCTGCAACTGTGCTGGGCACCGGCCACGATTCAATGGCCACAATCTTCTGGGGATCTACTTCAACTCCTCCTCGGGTGATGATATAACCCAAGTACGAAATGCGATCGAGCCAGAACTCGCATTTACTAAACTTGGCATACAACTGGTACTCTCTGAGGATCTGAAGAACAACTCTGAGATGCTGCTCATGCTCTGCTTCACTCTTGCTATAGACCAGGATGTCATCCAAGAACACGATCACAAACTGATCCAAGTAAGGTATGAAGATACGATTCATGAGGTCTATGAATACTGCCGGCGCATTGGTTGCTCCAAATGGCATCACAAGGAACTCCCAATGCCCATATCTCGATCTGAACGCTGTCTTCGGGATGTCCTGCTCTCTGACTCTGATCTGGTGGTATCCTGATCGTAAGTCGATCTTCGAGAACACTGCTGCCCCTTGGAGTTGATCAAACAAGTCATCTATCCTCGGGAGAGGATATCTGTTCTTGATTGTCACTGAGTTCAAGGTACGATAATCTACACATAACCTGGATGTACCATCCTTCTTTTTCACAAGAAGCATCGGGGCTCTCCAAGGCGATCCACTAGCACGAATAAATCCCTTGGTTCTGAGTTCTTCAATCATCTTATACAATATCTCTAGCTCTGACGGCGCCATCCTGTAGACTCTCTCCGACACTGGGGCTGTTCCGGGAATCAAGTCTATGGTGAACTCGATCTCCCGCTCTGGAGGCATACCTGGAAGCTCTTCTGGGAAAACATCTGGGAACTCATCCACTATCCTGGGCAACTGCACTGCTGCTACTGCCATCCGCAATACCAGAGAAGAAGACTCAACCTCGCCTCGAGAGAAGGAAAACTCTGGCTCGCCTGGAATGCTAAAAATAACCCTGCCGATATGGCAGTCTATTCTAGCATACTGGTTCCTCAACCAATCCATCCCTAAGACCACATCATAATCGGACATCGGAAACTCTATCAATCTAGCGGGGAATTCTCTACCGCTAACTACGATCCGACACGAGGAAAACACTCTATCTACTCCCACAAGTCCGTTACCAGTAAGTATATTGAGCCTTACTGATAATGACTCGGGCTCCAGTCCTACCCGTGTCGCGAATCGTGCAGACATAAATGAATGCGAGGCACCAGAATCAAATAATACTGAAGCTGGAAAGGTGTTGACGAGAATAGTACCTGCCACCACCTCACCTGGTGCTATTCCTTCCTCTCCCATGGTCAAAGCCAGCACTTGACCATGTCCTCTGGGTGCGGGTCCCCTCTGCTAAAAATTCCTCTGCCTACTCTGGATCAGGGCTTGGGCTTGGGCATACTGCTGCGGTCTCTGCTGCTGGAATGCCTGGGCCTGCGTTGGCAACGGCCTCGAGAACGGGTACTGCAGCTGCTGCTGCTGCTGGACTGGTACTGGTCCTCTCATCGAAGGACTAGTGAGGGCTGAGGATGAACTCCCCCTGTTCGGGCAGTTCCCAATCCTGTGGTCTGGGGCACCACAAGCCAAGCACAAACCCTGTGCTCTGCGACACTCGGATACCACATGCCCTGGCTTCCCGCAGTGTGAACATCCCACTGCGGAAGACTGCTTCTGCTTCTGCTGCTGAGGGTGCATCGGGGCTGAATGCTGAACCGACGTCACTAAGGTCGCCCGCCTCGGGGCTCCAATGGTCAAAGCCCTGGCTGCCGGGGCTGGTGCTGATGACTGATTCATCTGACCGTGGGATCGCTTTCGACCCCCAGTCCTATCCACGATCCTCTGGGAGGTGTACTCATACCTCCTAGCTGTCTCAAGACTGCATCAAAAGTCTGATGCTCAAATTATTCAACTGCCAATAGAATCTCCAGGTGAAGCCCTTGCTGGAATTGCTGGGCTCTATCATACTCGGTTGCCACCAAGGTGGGAGCAAACCGACTGAGTCTGAAAAACTCGGCCGCATATCCATCGACTGTCCTGTCCATCTGCTTCAGATTGGTGAACCTCGTCTGTAGATCATACCGAGCTACAGCATCAAAATACTTGGTCTGGAATCTCTCTCTGAATACTGCCCATGAAATAGGGGCCACTAATCCTTCGACCTCTGCTGCCCACCAGCTACGAGCAAGATCTAGTAACTGCAGGCGTACCACGGCCACCTTCTCGTTCTCTGGAGTCCTGGCTGCTTCTAGAATCACCTTTGTGTCCTGAAGCCATGCATCTGCAGCGATCGCATCTTCACTGCCGTCGAAGAAGGGAGGGTTCAAGCGCTTGAAGCTGTTGGCCGCACTATTACCCTGATGACCGTCTCTGGTCAAAGCATCTGCCACCGCCTGGTGCAAGGCATCTCCGCGACGATCCTGGGAATCTAATAGGGACCTGATGAGACCCACCAAAGTGCCATCATCAGGCTCGGCAGGCTGAACTGGCTGGACTGGTGGCTCTTCTCCAATAGGCTCGACTCTGGAGGCTACTCCGGAATGCTGGGCTTGATCTCCGGGTTGCTGCTGGTCCGCTGGAGGTGCACCGCCTTACTGATCGGCAGCTCCAGGAATAATACCGCTGAAGAAGACGACATAGGGAACAATAAGGAGGGACCAGGACAGATCAACGATACAAGCACATGATCAGGACAAGAATCCAGGGATTCAGAAGATACGAGCAGAGATCAAGGACGAATACTGATTGAGACATTTATTCGGTAAACCCTCACATATCTTGATTTACAAGACCTGCATGGGCCACCACTTAAACCATGTCACGCCCCAGAACCAGAATACTGGAGAGCGGGGGCGTACATAGCCAGCTACGTATATTGAAGTGCCACCCACCTCGCTATACGATCACGGCTGTCTAGATACATGAGGGTTTAACTACAAGCCAACAGTCTCCTATGGTCATGAACAAGCCTATTGTCTCAATCCCAAGCAAGTAGTAACAGTATACAAGATATCAGAGCACCAAATATATACTAGCAAGGCGTCCCATACATTACATATTCGGATGATCATGAAGCTAGTCGTACAAAATGTCAGGACTAGCAAGAGTTTCAGTCATACATGATCAACCCTAGGATTTGTCAATCATGTTACAGCCCGTAGGCAGAAAGTAATTAAAGGTACAATACGAGCTAACACGTGCTCGCCGGCTAAACGCCTCAAAAGAATAATTTTACAATAAAGTGGGAGAACAAAAAAAACCCACTCGTTGTCAGGGTTACGCCTGGTGGTCACCATCTGGCTGGAAGACAGGTGGATCCTTTGGTGCTGCTCCGATATCTGGCCACACAAAACCAGCTGGGTCAAACCCCAGAAAGAGCAAGTGCCACAAAGGAGGCTTCACTTAGGAACTAAAACCAGTCTATTATAATAGAATATTAAAGATAGTAAATAAAGAACTGATAGTAATAGAGATAACAACAGTAAACTGAGTACGAAGAAACCATTCAAGTAGCCAGGTCACAACCCTTAAACCAAACAAGGACCGGGGTTGTAACCCTTCACCTGAATAGAAACTCGTCTCAAATACTATTGGTATAGTGGAGACAATAAACGAAGAGAGGACACAGAACTGCTCCGGGAGCCAGGTTACAACCCTTAAACCAAACAAGGACCGGGGTTGTAACCCTTCGCCTGAACAGAATTGGATCCCTGATCTTTATTGCTAAGGCCAGTATAAATAATCATGGTATTGAAATAAGGTAAAAGAACATGACGAGCATGGCATGGGGTTGCAATAAGACAATAAACGAAGAGAGGACACAGAACTGCTCCGGGAGCCAGGTTACAACCCTTAAACCAAACAAGGACCGGGGTTGTAACCCTTCGCCTGAACAGAACTGGACCCCTGATCGTTATTGTTAAGGCAAGCATCAATAATCATGTCATGTCCCAATCTTGTACAGGATCAGGATAAGACTAAGCTGGAATAAACTTCATCCAATCAATCACGGCCAATCAAGAGTACGGCTTGATACTTTTAACTAACTAGGGTTATCACAGCCTAGTTACTAGCAAGATGCAATGAGATTATCCCAACAGCCACAAGCCCTGCAGACCATCCGGTTATCCGAGTCGAATATCTGTTTATAAAGGGTGCACCACATGACTGTGTGCTGGAAATGTGTCCTACTCATCGGTAGGCTACAATTCTACTTAATGCGCCCAGATAACGGGATTGCCTGTAGCTGAAAATCTCTTCATGACTAATGAATCATTCTAGTTAATTAGCCTTAGTCAATTTCAGTAGGCACCCCTGACCGTGGTACTCAGGGATCTCCATCCTAGACATGATGCAAGACAGTATCAATTTATTTGTACAAACACAATCGCCCACGATGTCCAGGTCTTTCATACTTGTCATGCCGTACTAGCTGTCGTAACAGCATATCGAGGTGTATCATGTCAGGGTTACTTATCAAGAGTGCGCCATGACGGGCCACTATCGTGTTCCATCCTTACAACATTATAAATGAGAAAAGTTACATAAATAGTTAATAACATATTCTTGAAGCCAAGAAAAAGATCTACAATTTTCATGTTGGGAGTTGGGAAAAATTCGGGCCATAAATCAGCCAAATAGGGCAAGAAAAACAACCAAATTAAACACTATAGGACCAAGGGTGAATTGGGGGCTCATGCGACAGTAGATGGGTACTCATCTATGCGGCTAAGTAGATGGGTACTCATCTACTCGGCTGAGTAGATGGGTACTCATCTATGCGGCTGAGTAGATGGGTACTCATGCGGCTAAGTCAATAAATCTCATGCGGCTGGGTAAGTGGGTACCCATCTATACGGCTGAGTAAAATGAATCTCATGCGGCTAAGTGAATGAATCTCACGCGGCTGGGTAAGTGGGTACCCATCTATGCGGCTGAGTAAAATTCTCAAAAAATCTGAGAAGGATGGCCATGGAACCCATAGCTTCCAAGCTCCATAAAACCTTCATCGTAAGCCTAAATTTGGACTTCCATAGGTCAAAATGGGGTAGAACGAAATTCTCTACAACATGGAACCATCAAAACTTAGAAATAATAAAGTTAAATAGATCAAAACCCAAGAAATCCGAAAATACTATAATCTTAGATCTAGAAGAATTTAGCCATGGAAATTAAAAATGCCAAGCACTAAAGTGTCTTAGGATGCTGTGAAAAAGAGAATAGAACAATAAAATTTATGTTCCTCCATGAAGCAAGATGCACTTGCCTAAGCTCTATCTCTCTCACTCTCCTGGTGGTTGAAGAAGTAATGGTGGAAGAAGAAGAAGTAAATGAAGAGAGAGAATTAAAGGAATGGGTTAATGAAGGATGATGGTGGTGGTAGGTAGGGGTTCTTCCCTTGGTTCATGATGAACCAAGGCACCCCAAGTCTAGCCGAACCAATCCAAAATAAACCGGGCCAAGCTAAGAGATATGCAATACAAGAACAAATACGTACACGTATTCCAAGATACGTAATACGAACTACAGGCATTACAGATGGCTTGAAAGAGAATTTCTTAGGCAAGCTTTCCAGAGAATTTATTTCGGTTGTGGTGTTCATTGAAGTAGACGTTGATGGCTCAACATCATCATCAAGAGTAGCTGCTGTACTGTTATCTTCATTAAAAGTCACATTTGTAGACTCTTCCACAATTAAAGAGCGTTTGTTAAAAACTCTATATCCCTTACTCTTGGCAGCATAGCCAAGAAAAATACCATCGTCAGCTTTGGCATCAAATTTGCCTAAGTTGTCTTTGGTGTTAAGGATAAAACATCTACATCCAAAAACTCTAAAATAAGAAACATTTGGAGTTCTCCCAAACCAAAGCTCATAGGGTATTTTCTTCGTAATAGGACGAATAAGCACCCTATTTAAAATGTGGCATGCTGTACTGACAGCTTCAGCCCAAAAATATTTTGAAAGTGAAAACTTGTTCAACATAACTCTGGCTATATCGCCAAGAGTCGTATTCTTCCGCTCCACAACACCATTTTGTTGAGAAGTTCTTGGACAAGAAAACTCATGATGAAAACCATTAGAATCACAAAACCTTTCAAAATCAGAATTTTTGAACTCGTCTCCATGATCACTTCGGATTCGAGTAATCATGTAGCCTTTTTTGTTTTGAACTTTCTTTATAAAAATCTTGAAAACTGAAATTGCATCACTTTTATAAGTAAGAAAGAAAACCCAAGTAAATCTTGAAAAGTCATCAACAATAACAAAGGCATAGAGTTTTCCACCAAGACTGGCTACTCTACTAGGGCCAAATAAATCCATATGGAGTAGTTGCAAGGGTCTAGTAGTACTTACAGAGTTTATGGAATGAAAAGATGACTTGGTTGCCTTATTTAACTCATATTCGGCACATACGGTGTCCTTTTTGAATGTGATGTCGGGCAAGCCTCTAACTAGCTTCTTGGTCGATAGCCTGGATATGGTATCCATATTGGCATGACCAAGACGCTGGTGCCATAGTAGTCGTTCATCTTTATGAGCAAATAAGCATCTACCTGCATTGTTAGTATTTCCAGACAAATAGAAAATATAAATATTATCCTCTCTTACCCCTTCAAAAGAAATGTCTCCCGTTGACCTATCATAAATAAGGCATTTGTTTTGTCCAAAGTTAATGTCATAACCATGGTCAGCAAGATGACTGATGCTGAGCAAGTTATGCTTTAACTCGGTCACTAGGCAGACATCCTTTATTACGGGAGAGGAAGGATAGCCAATAATACCATTACCTATAATATAACCTTTTAGGTTATTATCGAAGGATACATATCCTTCTCTCTTCATCGATAGTGATACGAAAAGATGTGCGTCTCCCGTCATATGCCGCGAGCATCTACTATCGAGAATCCACTTACTCTTAGTTGAGGAGGGAAGGTCTACCTACATCAAGAGTAGATGTGACCTTTGGTACCCAAGTTCTTGAGGGTCCTGAAAAGTTAGTTTTTGGAAACCATGCATATATCTTTCTATCTACTAATCTTCTAATTCTACATTGTGGTGATATGTGTCCATGTAAACCACAATAAGTACATATAGCATTTCTATTTACATTAGGAGCATGCTGATGATGTCTATAATGAGGAGAAGTATGATGATTAGCATGGTGATGATGACTATGCATAGAGTGATGTGGAGTGGCATGGTGATATTGTCTATGTGGAACATCATGGTGATGATGCCTATATGTAGAATGATGTTGATTGTGTCTTTGTGCAACATTGTGATGATTGTATCTATGTATAGCATGATGATTGTGTATCATTTGAGAGTTATTTCTACGTGTATGTGGTTTATGTGTTTTATGGAAGTGTGTGTACATGAAAACATGGTTACGTGTTGTAGATGAATGACGTGGAAGACTAGTATGAGAAATGTTATGCTTTGTGTGTGTCTCATGTAATTGGGTTTGAGGTTGAACAACCTGTTTTCCCAATTTAGTCTCTAATCTCTTAGAGACAGCCTGCAGTTCAGTAACCTTAGCATTTAAACCATATATTTTAGTCATAGAAATCTTGTGTCTACTCTTTTCTTCAGCAAGCATCGTGTTGAGTGTTGTGATTTCTTGTGTTTGTTGCTCAATACGTGCTTCGGCATCATGAAGGCTTAGTTTAAGCTTAGATACCTCATCTGTGACTTCCGTGGGTGAAGTGTCTCTAATATTATCAAGCAATAAAGAAAGTCTTTGAATTTCGACTTCATGACTTTTGATTTTGTCCTTGGCATGTTTGTATTTACCAATGATCTTTTTGTGATCATCGAGTAAATCGGTGAAAGCATCGCCAAGTTCATCAAAAGAGAAGTCGTCAAGAGTTTCGTTTGATACCTTGTCGGACGTCGCCATTAGGCACACATTAGCCGTATCTTGAGGAGAGTCCTTTTCTTCCTCGGAGTCACTAGCTTCGTTTTCATGCCAAATGCTTGTGTTGGCATATTTCTTTGAGGAGGTCTTCTTGTATGGCTTCTCATAGCGGTTGCCTTTCTTTAAGAATGGACAGTCTTTTCGGACGTGTCCAGTCTTCTTGCAACCATAGCAGGTTGGCTCTTCTTCGCCATCTTCTTGTGGTTCCTTCTTTCTTCGATTGAAGCGAAGGAATTTCTTGAAGTTGCGGACCATAAGAGCTTGATCATCGTCTTCTGAGTTGTCGTCATCCGTCTCTTCGGGTTCAGCCCTCCGTCGGTGAGCTTTGAGAGCGATCTCCTTAGCCTTAGGAGCAGGCTCTTCGAAGTCCTTGAGGTCAAGCTCATGAGTCATTAGCTTTCCCATCAAGGTCTCCATGGACATGGTTGTGAGATCATTTCCTTCAATGATGGCTGTCACCTTAGGGTTCCAAATTTTTGGTAGCCCCCTAAGTAGCTTGCGAATCTTCTCATGATTTGAATATTGCTTGTCGAGTGAAGACAAGGGGTTGATGATGTCGAGGAATCTTGTGAACATTTGCGTGATCGTCTCGTTTGGCTTCATCTTGAAAGCTTCGTATTCTTGAGTGAGACGGCTTATCTTGGATTCCTTGACTTGGGTGGTTCCTTCATGCGTCACTTCTAGGAGTTTCCACACTTCGTGAGATGTGGTGCATGTAGATACCCTGTTGAACTCATTCCTGTCTATAGAACAAAATAAAGCATTAATAGCTCTCGCGTCTAGACTTGCCTGTTTCTTCTCCTCGTCAGAATACTTGTCATGTGATTTCTCAACAAGATCACCGTTGACAACTATTCTGGCGGGCTTTTTGTAACCGTCAGTGACGACAGTCCACAGGTCAAAGTCTAGCGACTTGAGATAAAAACTCATCCTTGTTTTCCAATACGTGTAGTTAGTTCCATCAAATAGGGGAGGCCTATGAGTGGACTGTCCTTCACCGTGATTGGAAATCAAGGATTGTGTGGTTGCCATGGATCAGCTCTAGGATGTAAATCCTTGTAAAGAGAACAGAGCTCTGATACCAATTGAAGAACAGATGGCAACTCTAGAGGGGGGTGAATAGAGTTTATAGAGAAAATATCCAATTAAAAATTCAACTCTATCACAAACAAAACTAATCAGAGTAAATGCGGAATTTAAAGTGAGAAGCAAGAGAGCATACGCAAACACAGCCGATTTTAACCTGGTTTCTCTCGTGGAGGACTAGTCCAGGCCTGAGAACTCTAGCTCAGGATTAAATCCACTATTTGTGAAATAGTAGTTTACAACTCGTGCCTTTTCTTCAGAAGAGCACGTCAACTTCTTACAGAGGATCGCAGTGGCGATTTGCTCAAAATTTTCCAAGCGACTTCTTCAACTCTTGCACAAGACTCCTAACTGAGAGATGCTGAGCACTCGAGACTTAGGAAGCTTGTGGCTAGTAGATGGGAAGGGTATGGCTTATTTGAGCTTAAGAGAGAAGAGAAGAGAAGATTGGATGGATTGAAATGAGAGAATTCTATGCCTATTTATAGGATTTTTGTAGGCAGAATTCGGCCAGAATTCGGGTAGAAAATTTCAAATATTTGGCCGTTGGACAACTTGCAACCAGCTAACCCTAAAATTTAGGTTGCTGATTTTTAGGGGACAGAGTTCGGCCCGAACTCTGTGTGGAGGCAGAGTTCGGCCCGAACTCTGTCTCCAGAGCACAGAATGGTTCTAATGGACCAATGGACTTATTTCTGGATGGTGGAGTTTATGGATCTTTGGGTAGGCTATAGGTCAAATCTCAAGAGCTCAGCATGACACAGTTTACAACAGTCTAGACTCAATAAAAGTATAAAATACAGACTCATATACAACTGAATTGTAAAGACTGAGCTGTCGTCTGACTTGAGCTTGATGTAGACGTCGTGTGTCGTATTGAATTATTACAAATATTATTTAGTCAATGTTATCAATATTTGGTTGACTGTGACTTTGTGTCAACATTCTTTTGACATCAACATCTGGGAGCTCATGCACTTTTGACGCGCAAATCAGACAACTCAGAACTCTTCGTGGGATAGAAGGGTCTTCCTCTGTTGGTAGGAAGAGCCTTTATACACGGAGAGTTGGATGGTGGAGTCAACTCTAACCCAAGAAATTGGGTAGTAGAGTTCCTTTCACGGCAGAACTAGGAATCGTATCCCAATGCTGGATACATTCCTATCTCCTCTGAAAGGCCGCCACTTCTCTACCAGTTGTATTGGCAGCAACACGTCTTCGGGCTACCATACTCTGGGATTCTCCTCTCGTCTGAGAAAGAAGACCAGAGTTAATTCCTTCTGTTCTGGTCACCATTGAGGCTCAGACAGCAAGGAATTGCCACCAACAACGAATCCGATGAAGAAGATCCAAAGAAGTAATAGATCTCCATTAGGTTATCGTTGTGTGTATAGAATGAAAATCCAATATTGTAATAGATTTCCATTATGATTTGTAAGAAAGTCTAAGAAATGTAATAGACTTTTATGAGGAAATGAGAATGGAAATGATAAGTCTTTTATGCTCAATGATTTGTATCTATCCAGATGTAATATGGACATGATAGATAATGAAATTTTGTTTTCTGTTTTAGAGTATACATTACTATCAGAGGTAATATGGACATGATAGTATGTAAGAACTCAAAAGAAAATTAGATTAATATCTATGCAGAGGTCAAAAATAGAAATGATAGATAAGAAAAGTAAGTAGATTTAATATTTATTCAGAGGTCATGAAAACATGATAAATAACGAATCCCACTCTTTAATCAATTGATAAAATAGAAGATTTAAAATCCCTCTCCAAGAAATCAGCTTAACCAAACTTTGGTGGCTGGGGATTAAGAAGACAGATGTCATAAAATATCAATGAAAGAATGAATGAACCAACATATCTTTCGGGAAAAGAAAAAGGTCAATTAAATTCCATAATTAAATGGATGAATCTGATATAATGAACGGACAGGACTTTTCGGAAATGAAAAGTTATTTTCAATTTCAAAGACCGGTTCATTAATAGATCTCTCCTATAAATAGGCGAGAACTTTTTGTAACGTTTCATTCTTATTTCCACTCCTCTATTAGAAATGTCTTCCAAGGATATGCAGCAAAAGAATGAAGTCTCCATAAAGGTTGAGGACGTCATCGAGACACACCCCGTTGAGCCAATTGTGTCAGGCCCAACCGAAATAGGCGAAAGCTCTTCTACGCCCAAGCCACCACAAGACATCCTTGCTTTCTTAGTAGAGCCAGGGAAAACTCCTGAAGAAGAGGCACTGAGGATGGCTGCCTGCAGATTTTTTATGAACTCAGGCAACGATGCCTTCGAAGCACTGGCTGACTATGAATTCAATAAGGAAGGCAGTGGTCCTTGTCCTTAATCCTTTATTCAGAAAAAAAATAATAAAAAGAATTTTATTTTTATTCTTTTTTTATACATAGTACTTCTTAAGAAATTTTCCATTGATTGGCATCATGAGTAGATCTCCATTAGGCTTTGATAACCGATAGGCGCCATTAGAAAACACGGTCTCAATTACATAAGGGCCCTCCCATTTTGTTTGGAATTTCCCTTTGCTTTTGTGAGTCATCACCATCGGTCTTCGAACGGCTAATACCAACTCGCCAATCTTGAATACCCTCTCTTTAACTTTACGATTGAAAGTTCGAGATACACGGGCTTGATATAGCTCAATGTGCTGTTGTGCTTGAAGACGCTTCTCGTCCAATCCTTCAAGTTCTTGGAGTCGTAAGCGATCATTGTTCTCTATAGTTAGCTCATTAGCAATAGCTATTCGTAGAGATGGAATCTGGATTTCCAAGAGAAGAACAGCCTCACATCCATAAACCAATGAAAATGGTGTAAAATCAGTAGGAGTCCGGACTGTTGTTCGATAAGCCCATAAACATTCTCCAAGTTTTTCATTCCAATCATGTTTGTTAGAAGAGACAAACTTTTTGAGAAGTTTAATGATCGTCTTATTGAAAGCTTCGGCTAAACCATTAGCAGCTAGATTATAAGCCGTAGAAGCCAAATTTTGAATTTGATTCTTATCACAGAACCGATAAAATGCCTGACTGGCAATTTGTGGACCATTGTCATGAATTATTCGTCGAGGAATCCCGAAGCGATAAATGACATGATGTTTGATGAAACTGATCACATTAGATGTTTTCACTTCGGCAAGGGGAACTGCTTCTGCCCACTTAGAAAATTAATCGGTTATAGCTAATATGAACCGATGTCCTTTAACAGAAGGGGGTTAATAGGACCAATGACATCCATATCCCAAGCTTCGAAGGGCCAAGAGGCTGCTGTAGGATGTAGAAATTCAGATGGTTGATGAATAAAGTCAGCATAAATCTGACATGCTTTACACTTTCTGGCATAGTCTACAGCATCTGCTATCATAGAAGGCCAATAATACCCCATTCTTCGAATGCGATCCTGTAATTTCGGACCTGGTTGATGAGCACCATAAATGCCATCATGAGCTTCTCGAAGTATTTGTTTGGCTTCACTTTCTGAGAGACAGCGCAACAATAGTCCATCATATGAATGACGATATAACATATGTAAAGACGAATCATAATAAAATCGAAATGATCGTCTCTTAATTGATGCAGCTTCTTTTGGATCTTCAGGCAAAATCCCATGAACCGCATAATCAATGAATGGAGTTCTCCAATCCCTCTGTTGGGAATTTAACTCTGTAGCATAACTTTGTTCAATATACAGATTATTCTTGACACAGAACAAGTCTCGGTCCAACAAAGTAATTGTATTTTGCCTTCGGATTGGAACAGCCAAGTCTGCAGCTAAGCTAGCAAGAGCATCAGCCTCCACATTATAAGAACGTGGTACAAATTCAATAAAGAATCCTTTGAATGAAAGGACTAATTCGACTACCACTTGATGATAAGGGATGAGATCAGGATTTCTGACTTCATAAGTCCCTCTAACTTGATTAACAATCAGTTGAGAATCTCCATAAGCTTCTAGGAACTTAATATCCAATTGTTTTGCTACTTGGAGACCAATCAATAGAGCATTATATTCTGCTACATTGTTGGAGCATGGCTGATTGAGAGAATAGGCACGGTATATGACCATTTTTTCGGGAGAAACCAAAACGATTCCTACCCCAGAAACAATATTGCCTTTAGGTCCTACCCGTGATGCTCCATCAAAGTATAATTGCCATATGTCATTCTTTAAAGTCATGTTACAATCTGCAACTTCATCTGGAATGTCCTCGTATAACTTCGATGTTTCAGGTATAGGGTGAGCAGCTAAGAAATCAGCTAATGCTTGGCCCTTTACTAATTTTTGAGGTACATAAACCATGTCATAAGGAGTGAGCAACATCGCCCAGGTAGCTAACCTGGAATTAAGAATGCTCGGTTTTTTTATCAATACCCGAATGGGATTTATTCTGGAGATGACATGAATAGTTTATCCTGTCACATAATGTCTTGTCTTTTGGACGGCAAAAACCAAAGTCAGACATTCCTTTTCTACAGGAGTATACCTGTGTTCAGCTCCAACCATCATTCTGCTAAGATAATAAAAAGCTTGTTCATGACCCATATCACTTTTCTGTGCGAGAAGAGCACCAAGTGAATGATCCAAGGCTCGAACATATAGCAAAAATGGTCTCCCTACCACTGGAGGTACCAGAACAGGTGGATTTGTAAGGTATTGCTTAATGTCATTAAAGGCTTTCTGACACGCTTTATCCCAAACAAAAGATACACCTTTCTTTAATAGACGGGAGAAAGGTTGACATCTCCCAGAGAGATTAGATATAAATCTCCTGATATAAGCAATACGACCCTGAAAGCCACGGAGTTCTTTCAGATTACGAGGAGGACGCATTTCAAGGATTGCTTTAACTTTATCAGGATCAACATGGATACCCTGAGAAGTAATGACAAATCCTAAAAACTTGCCACTGAAAACCCCTAAGAAAGACTTAGTAGGGTTCATTTTCAATTGATGTTGACGCATCAGTTCAAATACTGTCTTCAAGTCTTGAATGTGATCATCTTTTGATCGACTTTTAACAGCAATGTCATCTACGTAACATTCAACTGTCTTCCGAAGATGTTCTTGAAAGATGTTGCTCATAGCCCGTTGATACGTGGCACCGACATTTTTAAGACCAAATGGCATAACCGTATAGCAGTAAACCCCAAGGGGTGTTCGAAAAGAAGTATGCTTCTCATCTTCTGGATGCATCTTGATCTGATTGTATCCTGAGAATTCGTCCATGAAAGACATGCGTTCAAAACCGCATGTATTGTCTATCATGACATCGGTAATGGAAAGTGGGAATTCGTCCTTTGGATAAGCCGTATTAAGATCTCGATAATCTATGCAAACTCGGACTTTTCCGTTCTTCTTCATAACAAGAACAACATTGGCAACCCAATCCGGATGTTGCTCTTCACGAACAAAGCCACATGTAATCAACTTTTTGACTTCTGCTTCAATTGTATCCATCATATCTGGTCTAAAGCGTCATTGCTGTTGCTTTACAGGCTTGACATTAGGCAAAATATTGAGCTTATGAGTAGCAACTTTAGGATCTAGACCCGACATATCCTCATAACTCTATGCAAAGATGTCAATATATTCTTTGATCAGTTTTATCAACTCTTCATTTTCATCCTCCGAAAGGTTTTTACTGATGAATATTGGTTTAGACGTAGTTCCATCTCCAACATCAATCTGGACAACCTTATCTTCTGTAGGTGGCTGTCGCTGTTCAAAATGAAGTTCCCATTGAGTGTCCATATGTTGAGCCCAAGGATCATTCTCAAATGGTTCAGATTCATCATCAATTTGAACCATGTAAGCTGAAAATATTTGCTCGGATTCATCATATGAGGAACGAGACATATCAAATTCGATGAATTGGACTTCTTCTGAATCCGATGATTGCGAAGAGCTAGAAGAGAGTTCTTCTTGTATATCGTCATTAAGCATGTGGGATGGATCATATCCCAACCCATGACGAGTCTTCTGGTAAAACAGATCACCACATAATGGTAGTCGTCTACCCTTGCCTTGATTGAGACCTTGTATAGTCTTCAAATCATACCCCATATTCTGGATAATCTTGATAGATTGTTGACTATATTTGTCAATTCGAATTCTTCTTTTATCTTTATCTTTCAGATCATCTGTCTGAGCAACAGGGATATTTCTGGCCAGACCAAACATAATTTGGCGCTTGTTTTTCTTATCAGACGGAACCACGAAGTAAGATTCTTCGTGACGTCTATAAGTTACACAAGCTTGCGATAGAGCAACTACAGGAAGAAGATAGGGAGAAGATGTTAAGAACTTTTGAGCATAAGGTCCAATATCGACATGAGAAGGAAAGAAATTTTCCTTATGATCAATGTATAATGTTTCCTCTGGTTCTATGTCGTCTTTATATTGATGACTTTGATTATCAGAAGATAAAGTCATTCTTTCAATAAACTTGACAGCCATATACTCGAAAAGGAAATCTTCATTGATATTAAAAAGTACAGAATGATTAATATTTACATCATTTACAATCTGATTGCTATGCTTCGGATTAATCATTAATGGATCATTATCCGTTTTCTGCGTAGATTTGCCAAGATTGACAATCAATGGCGGTCCTGGATCATTCGTACAAGAAGTATGCCCTTTGACCTTGATCATAAAAGGTTGAACTTGGCTCTTAGTAGGAACATTTACTGATTCCTCAGATGAAACTTTGAGTTCTTCCTTTAACCTTGATTATCAAAGGTTGATCATCGACAGGTTGGGATTGGATTCGTCCCTTGACTATGATCTTCAAAGATTGCTCTTCTGGCGGATCTTCATTAATAGACTGATCCTCAGTAGATGATTGATCTTCATCTATGTCTGATATCTCTTTCACATGCTCTTGTTTATAAAGCCTTGAATCAGAAAAATAGGCTTCGACACCCTTGAAAGGATTGATATCAGCAAACTCAGTCTTCACAACTCCTTGGAAATCCACATACTTGAAACATTGGTGGAGAGTTGAAGGCACGATGTTATGCTCATGTAACCATGGTCTCCCCATAAGGATATTATAGGATACGTCTGAGTTGATAACATAGAAAGTTACCATAGTTCGAAGATCACCAATCTGAATCTGCAGACGAATCTTCCCCAGTGGTTTACTCTTGCCAGAGTTAAAACCAACTATCGTAGTACTAGTGTAAGTCAGTTCACTAGTAGGAATTCTCAGGGGTCTTAGCATACTCTGAAGAATTATGCTAATTGAGGATCCAGGATCAATGTAAATCCTGTCAATTTCAGTGGATCCAATATACCCAGTGTAGCACAGAGGCCTGTCATGTTTGTTATGCTTCAACAGCATATCTTCTTGTGTAAAGGTGATATTGGGAATTGCTTCAATCACACTATGACATTGCGGACATGACACTGGAGTATTATCAGGACTCTTGAGTTGAGCCAAGCATGAATCTGCTTGAAGTAAAGCTTCACTCAAAGTTTCTCTGCTTTCTCTAGAAAGGCGAAGCAGCTCAAATATAGATAGTCTAGCCGGAGTATTGGCTAACTGAGCTAGAATATCAAATTTATAGGGTTTCATAACCACCTCCTGACTGGAAGCAGACTTCAATGGGACGTCAAAGCGTACTGCTTTCTGTTTCCCCTTTTCAACCACAGATGGTTTAGCAGAAACAAGGGAAGGTTGAGCTGGTAGTGTTTCCACTACGTCTTCTGCTTCTTTGGAGGATCCCTCATAATCTTTGTGGTACTCTTTTCCAGATCTTGTACCAGCAAAAGTTTCTTCTTCGGACTCAGGAGAAGGAAGTACCATATTACAGGATTTAGTCTTCCCTTCTTTAGCCTTCTTCTTGTAAGGATTGTTATGAGGAACTTCAGAACCCAATCCAACAGTGGAGTTCTGATTTTGAATCTGTAAAGGAAGTCGTATTCCTTTATCATAATTCAAACCTTCTCCCTTTTGAAAGTCATAACCCATCTTCTTCATGAGAAGGACAGATTGTTGACTATACAAATGAGTAGGCAGTGGACTTTTAATAGATGATTCAACAGAAGAGGAAGAAGTAGGACCTTCTGTAACCACAGGAGAAGGATTTGGGATACGAGAAAAAATCTCTGTCGGAGCTTTTTCATAAGCAGCGAAGACTTGTTGTGCCCTGTATAAGGGAACACTATTCATGGCTAGCCACTGCTGATGAGTAAGCTTGAGCTTAATAGGAGGAGCTAGACTTGGGGGACATATGTTCAATCCTCTCAATCTATTTTCCAAAGGAAGGCCATCCCATAGATGATCCAAATCATTAGGATCTGAGATAATATGAGAAATCATATTGCAGGTTTTGACTTTCTTACCTTTCTTGGATTTAGAAGTTTTACCTTCATTTTCCAATTCAGGTACTAAGTCAGGATGTACCCACATAATTTTACCATTCTTTAAGGTGAGAGGCAGCAATCCTTCATTTTCTTCTCTAGGAGGCAGGATATTCACAATTTTCATCGTCGCCTTCGGGATTGGGATAATTCCATCTGGGACTTGCTGTGGAGGAAAATCTCCGAATTGAAGAGAAACTATATTGGTTGTAACCGTATGGTCATCATTGGTTAAAGCGATAGCACCGCCATTTATCAGCTCTTGGATTTTCTTCTTCAAGACATAGCAAGCGCTGGTAGAATGATTAATGTATCTATGATAGATACAATATTTGGGATTGTTAGTCAGATTCACCTCATTAGGCCTCTTTGGCTCCGAAATCTGGAGTTTGCCACTCTTCACCAAACATTGGAATATCCCTGGAATATCACTTTCGTCAAAAGAGTATTCTTCCTTTGGCCTGGAAGATTCCTGATTATTCGGTATCGTTTTATTCTTGGAAAGATTGACTATGAGGGTATCTTTTCCTTTCACATTACGATTACCAGGATTATTACCAGGATTACCTTTCTTTCCTCTATCCTCTGAGGCGAAAATCATCCCATGTTCACGAGCCAACCTACCATTGGTCTCGGCAGAAACTGCTGCTATGATAAACGAAGCCCAATCTGTGAATTGGGAACCCGTGAAAACAGCAATAGATGGTCGCAGATTCATCTTGCATGTATCAATTAGCGCTGAATCCGGCATACCAGGAGGCATCTTTAGAGTAGCCTGTCGAAAACGTTCAATGAATGTCCGAGTATCTTCCTTCTCCTTTTGTTTGATTTCTATTAAGGAGGACATGTTCATGTCCATTCCTCCTTCATAGAAGCGGGAAAGAAACATTGCTTTAAATTTATCAAAAGACGAAATACAATTATCGGGTAAACTACGGTACCAATCGTAAGCTGAACCCGTCAAGCATCCAATGAACACTCGAGTGAGAAGAGCATCATTTTTCTACAGATGTACAGTCATAATATCAAAATAATTGATATACTGACTAGGAGAAGCCCTTCCATCAAACAATACCATAGATTGTGGCTTGAATTTTGGTGGAAAGGGTACATCATTCCAATGAGGAGGATATAAGGTTGCTTAATCCCTAACCTCTGGAGCTGATCCTTGTGCTTCAAAACTTCAAACTGTGCTTTGAGCTCACGCACTGCTTGAATGACTTCACTGGTTTGCGAAAGCACGTTTGATTGAATGGTTGTTGGATGTACCATGATCCCCACCGGAGATGGTACATCTTCTGGCATAATAGGATCTGGAGATGCAAAATTTTGATTAACAGCAGGTTCTTGAATATTCAAAGGTATATCAGCCCCTTAACTATCTTGAGTTGGTGCTGCTACTGGTACCGGTGTTATTACTGTCGGTTGAGCAGTTTGCTGATTCAATATTATCTGATGCATGTTTTGCACCATGTTAAGCATGTCTTTCAGTGATTGCTCAACGGCAGTGAGACGTTGTTCTGTATTAGCAGATGACGTCTCTGGTTTATCTCCAATAGCGTAGGATTCAACCTCTCTTGAAGATATAGAATTATGAATCAACACTATCAGTTTCAGACTCAAAAGATTGAGTACCCCCAGCTTCTGAATCAGAAGTCTGCAATTATCTTTGTCTTCTTGATCGAGTGTTCTGATATACTCTCTCAAAGGAATCAATAAGTCTGTTGAACTGCTGTTGACCTGGAGTTTGAGACACATTCCGTCTCGGACGTCGTCCTCTGTTAGTATGAGATGCCATGTTGACTGACACATATGACGGCTCATGTTCTTGATCTTCATCTTGTTGTTGAGGCATATTAAAACTCAATCGATCAAAAACTGACCGTTTTGAAGCTGAACAACAGCAGTTGATTACAACCTGGTGATACTCACAATGATGTTTTTCTTGGGAGAATGTCACCGGAGATTGTCTGTTTTTACGCTTTTGCATTAGCAATTCACGTAAATCAGAAAGAGTAGAGGGAGTAGTCTTCTTTGTTACATTTGGGGTAGAGAAACGTTTAGTTCCTTGTGTATAAAGAAGATTACTGGCTGCATTCGCAGAACCAAACTGTACATTTTTACGCGTTTGGAGTTGTGTGCGTAAATCTTGAGATTTTTGAGCACGAAGGACTCCATTTTTATTGCGTGTAATTTGTAGGTTTGGCACTTTGCGTAGAGCAGTATAAGAAGGTTGTTGGTGTAGAACTGAAGCTTTACCAACAATATTTTTACGTTGTACGTGCTTAGGTACATTCACGTTAGATGTATAAACATCGTTGCAAATTTTATCCACACTGTCACAGATATGAGACTTACCTTTACGCGTAGAGCATAAAAATTGATTATCTACCACGTCACAGACGGAAGATTTTCCTTTACGCGAAGAGCGTAACTTATGTGTGTCTACCACGTCACGGACGGGAGACTTTTTCCTACACTCAGAAGCATTAACATTAGAGTCTGCCGCATTACAAATGGGAGACTTATGCTTATGCATCGAGCGTAAAACTTGGTTTTTACCCACTGGGCGTAAAACTTGGTTCTTACGCAGTGAGCGTAGAACCTGATTATCTACACCGTCACAGACGGGAGATAAATTGTCACACTTAGGGTGCAACGCCGAAGTAAGGACTGCCTCGTTACTAACGGGAGCCCCTATGACAGGAGTGGAAAGAATTCCCTTGCCATCAGAAACAACAGAGAGATCAGAAGCTACTTTGGATTTAGGAATCCAAACTTTTCGTGCTTTGCGAGATTTTTGAACATTGGAGCAGCGAGAACCACCCCCAGTTTGAAGCATCTCTTTATAAGCAGTCTGGTCGAAGTGTACAACCAGAGTCTTCTTTGTCGATCCAATCGACACATCATCGTATTGAGCAATTGCCTCCTCGTCAGAGGAGAAGGTCGTCCCCAGCAGAGTCGCCATTTTGTTTCACTTAACAAAATGCCAGAAAAATTGGCTTTTGAAAATAAAACGAGAAAAAGTACAAGAAGTACAAATTTGATTCTGGAAAAGTATTACTATGGAAGTCTGATCTGTAAATGATCACTTTGTTCCTTGGACCATACGATGATGATGAAGATTACTGCTTGAAGATGAACAATTGGAAGAACTAAGTCACCAGAAAGGTATCGATGCACTTGGGCACTGATGGCGAGGCCGAATACTTTCTTGCTTTGCTTCACTCTGTTCTGAAAGAAAGGTTGAAGAAGAATGCTCTGGAGAATCAAAGTCTCTGAGTTTTAATCTCTCTGTTTTCTCTCATCTTGTCTCTGTGTGTGTCTGAGAAAAATAAGTTTATTTATAGACTTGGGCTCTTGCGCATAAAAACTCAGCAAAAGTTCCGTCTTTACGCTAACAACTGCCACCCACGACCAAAGTCATCCTCTGTATACGTTGACACGTGTCCCATCATTTCATTAAGGATAGGATACATGTACACACGTTCTTCGGGATGTGTGGCATGAAAGCCATGTAGGCAAACCACGTTCCAAATTGGTCAGAAAGAATAGGGCATAAAAATAGCCCCAATGTACTCTGAGCGTAAAGCAGTGGACTAGGCATAAAATAGCCCTGACATGGACTTCCCGCGTAAAGTGGTTATTAAATAACCTTGAACGTAAAGTAGCCCAAATAAACTTTATGCACACGTCGACTTTTGAGCGTAAAAACTCGTATAGTCTCCATGCGTAAAAGAAGCCATACTATGAGTGTAAAAATAGCTCAGTCCACATACTAAACGACAATATTGGTCTCTGTGTAAAATAAATTCCTTCGAATTCTGTGGTATATGCCATCATTAATATCTTCATGTCAGACTTTGCATTAAATGCAAGACTTAATAGCTTTGTCCAGCGTAAAAGTGGCTAGCCTATCCTAGGCGTAAAACCCTTGGCTTGACCTTGGCGTAAAATGATCAGCCTGCTTTAGTCGTAAAGTGATTAGCCTGTCTTAGGCGTAAAGTAGATCATTTTGAGTGGAATGCTCTATCTCTTTGACTCACTCTATGAAGCACTTTTTACGCTCCTACAGTCTCTGGCGCTCCGCCTTGACCTACTGGCAAACTAGGCATCTCGAAATGAAACGTGATACATCTCTCTTCATCCCGTGCCACCAAAGATGTTCCCGCAAGTCACGGTACATCTTGTTGGCACCAGGGTGAATAGAATATCTCGATCGGTACGCCTCCTGCAAGAATGCCTCTATCAGCTCTCCCTTCGGCACGCATAACCGGCTGCCATGCCTCAAGGATCCATCCTCTGCTATGGTAAAATCATCCAGCAATTCAGCTAAAGCCTGGGCTCGAAGTCTGCGAAGGCTCTCATCTGTAGACTGTGCCTCCTTGATCTGCTCCATCAACCCTGATTGAATGTCAAGCGCCATTATCTGTATCACTGATCCTGGCCGAACTATCTCGATACCGAGCTTCTCCAGATCTTCCCATAAATGCCGATCTATCATCAGATACCATGCCATCGGATGCCTGCTCAGCGCATCCGCCACCACATTTGTCTTTTCGGGGTGATACTGTAAATCGATGTCGAAGTCCTTTATCAACTCCAACCATCGTCTTTGCCTCATGTTCAGCTCTTTCTGCGTGAACACATACTTCAAGATCATGTGGTCAGTAAAGATTTCCACACACTCTCCGTATAAGTAATGTTTTCATAACTTGAGTGCAAAGATCACCGCAGCTAACTCTAGGTCATGGGTAGGATAGTTCCGTTCATGAGTCCGTAATTGCCTAGATGCATAAGCAATCACTTTTCCATGCTGCTGTAGGACACATCCTAGCCCCTTTCCCGAAGCATCGCTGTATATGGTGAAACCTCCAGATCCTGAAGGTAATGTCAGAACTGGAGCGGTCGTCAACCTCCTCTTCAGCTCCTCAAACGCTGCCTGGCAGTCCTCTGACCAGATGTACTATGCATCCTTCCGCGTCAGCTTCGTCATGGGTTCAGCTATCCTAGAAAAGTCCTGGACGAACTTGTAGCTTCCCTTCACGGAAATTTTTTTCTTTGAAATATTTTTATGATTATTTATTTGATTTAAATGGTGATTTTTAGAAGTTTATAAATAATTGTTTAGTTAATTATTACGGTAGACGACTTTAGCCATGGTTAAGTTTTGAAGTACCAGACGACTAAAAATTATGGCACGGATAGTGTAGTGGCGTGCCTTGACTAGTGTATTAGCCATGCCAAGGAAGACTCAGCCATAAGTGTGTCCTAACTAGAAAAACTAGGCCAAGTTGCGACTTAACCCCCACCGATGAATTATTTATTTATTAATTAGATATTGATTTTAAAATATTTGTACAATATTCTGGACCTGGATAAAGGTGAACAGTATAGATTCATTAATTATTTAATTATTATTTTATTAATTTGTGGCGATTAAATAAATGTATTTTTGCTATTAGATATTATTATTTGTTAATTGAGTATTCATTAGTATATAAATATATATGAGGTATATATGTATATGGTTGTGTATAAATATAGATATATATTAAATGTGAGTATGAATATATAAATGTATATTATATATGTATATTTGTATGTATATATAAATATATTAGATATATGTGTGTATGTATAAATATTATTTTCTTATATGTGGGTGGATATATATATATATATATATATATATATATATATATATATATATATATATATATATATATATATATATATAGATATATGTATATATACATGAATTTATATATATTTATATGTATATATAAAGATATATGTTGCGTATATAGATATTATTTTGTATTATGTGTGTGGATATATATATATAGATATATGTATATATATACAGGAATTTATATACTTGTATATGTATATATATAGGTACATATATATATGTATTAATATATAATAGTTAAGAAAAGGAAAAAGAAAAAGAATAATTATAGCCCTCAGCCTTGGGCCCAAAGGCCCACAAGCCAACCTCCTGGCCCGACCTCCCCCTTCAGTCCATAACCCATCCCCCAGCACAGCATGGGTTCTCGGCCTAACAGAATTAATATACGTATACATATATGTATACAGAGAGGGAGAGATCGAACAAATGAAAACTCTCAAAACCCTAACACCGGACCTACCCCCCAGCCCACAGTCTCGACGCCGGCACACCTTCCCGCCGCCTGCACGATCGCCCAGGTCGCCGGACGGCCGCAGCGCGCTATAGCGACGAGAAAATAGAGCGGAAGCGACAGTAGCAGTATATTGGATCACGCATATTACAGGTACTTATCTTGCTCATTGCTCCTCTATTTCTCGACCCAGTTGTTTTGTTGGACAGTCAACATAACCAGGAGTAGACCCCATCGACTAGATTTAAGCATAGTCGCATAACCTATCAGAGGAATCGACACAAAGTCGACCAAATACCTGTTTGTAAACAGGGCACACGATAGTCGAAACCTCCATGTTTAGAGTATAATCCAGATCAACCTGATAGCATTTACTGAAATATATTTGAACAAACTTTTAGATCATATATAGGAGATCAGAAATCATTTTGTAGATTCGGAGTTCATTAAGTATGCACAGAGAAATCAGTTTTGGAAGTTTAGAAAAAACCATCAAAAACTGTTTTTAAAAACATGAAAATTCATCCACACGACGTGCGTCCCGCCAAACCGGGCGACATGGTCGCGAACCGAAAGCATCGAAAGGTGCGTAACGGCTTCGTGGTCGTGTGTGCTTTAACGGAATTCAAATTGGTCGTGTGTGCGCGACGAATTTGATGCATATCCGTCGAAATTTACCGTATCGACCACTTTGCACAAACTCCAATTACTTTGTACACGCTCATCAGATCGAGACAAAACTTACGCCAATAGGACCGTATCATTTTTTTGGTCCTGTATGCCAAGTTTGGTCCGATTCTGAGACAGTTGATAAAATCGCCGTTTTGCGGGCCCCACGGTCAGACTCAATGGGTGATTTTGTGCACGGCCCGCCGGAATCCAACTTTAGACATACGGTTGGGTTCGTATCGGAAAACCAGATCTGTAGACATGTAGTTTGACGACTTTAGAGACCGTTGACTCTGGTACACTTTTCGGTGCAAAGCGGGTCCAACGGCGGACATCGTTTTTGTCTGAAATTATCGTTTTGCCCCTGTGTCTAGAATTGTACATAAGGACAGGCAATCCTAGCTAATTTGACTATTCTGAGAATGTTGGCATTGTCTGTTTCAGTTTTCGAAGACATTTGTGATGATTTGGACTTTATGGCTTAGTAGTGGACTAGATTGATATTGGATTTGCGTGCAACCTCCAGGCAAGATACCTTGCCTTCCTCTACATTTTAATTACATACATATTTATATTATATTATACAGTTTTACTAGTTGATTATTTATATGTGATTTGTATATCATGCCTGCTAGTTTATATATAGCCTTGTTTATAATTAGCTTGTAGTTCATATTGGATTGGTTTTCTCGTGTATCGTAATTGGGTCGTGGCGTGTCATCTCTTGTACTTGGACTGAGTCGCATCGTGTCATAGGATGAATAACTTATATCGGAACTGCTGTACCTTGAAATTCTTGAAGCTAACATGCGAGTCCACATTAGGGACGAGGGTTAGTAGTTAAGCTAACTTGCGAGCCCACACCAGGGGCGAGAGTTAGTAAGCTAATCTGCGAGTCCACATTAGGGGTGAGGGTTAGTAGTTAAGCTAACTTGCGAGCCCACACCAGGGGCGAGAGTTAGTAAGCTAATCTGCGAGTCCACATTAGGGGCGAGGGTTAGTAGTTAAGCTAACTTGCGAGCCCACACCAGGGGCGAGAGTTAGTAAGCTAATCTGCAAGTCCACACCAGGAACGAGGGTTAGTAGTTATATGTCCACACCTGCGAGTCCACACAAGGGACGAGGGTGATGCTAGCCTGCGAGTCCACACCAGGGACGAGGGTTAGTAGTATATGGTTCACACCTGCGAGTCCACACTAGGGACGAGGGTGATGCTAGCCTGTGAGTCCACACTAGGGGCGAGGGCTAGTAGTTGTCCAAACCTGCGAGTCCACACTAGGGACGAGGGTTTGAGTATTCGTTTGGTTATCCGTTGACATCGTGATATCGTGTTCTCTTGTTCCTCTCCAGCAGTTCGTTTAGGCGTAGTGGTTCTTCCAGTTGTGTATAGTCGTGTTTCGTGTTGATTGGTCTTTTCTCATTTATTTTCCTGTATTTTCTTTATTGTATGATAAACTGCTAGATAGGCATGTTTTTATGTATCTTGCTATGTCCCCTGAGGACCTGATGATCTCTTCAGGTTTAGTGAGTGCATAGAGTTAGCTATTAGTACTGGATGGCAGATGGGATGATACGCTTGCGGGATTCAGGTATCGTATTGCATTTATTATCAGCTCGTGCTTTCATACCTTATCATGAGATATCCTGTTTTCTGATTCAGTTTTAGACTCTTATTACTTTCTTAGAGTCTTATCGGATATATATGCTAGTGGGCTGCAGACCACGACCCATAGTATTTATTCATGTTTTATACTCTTATTGTGGATTGAGATATAGATTTGTTTGCCATGATTTGGCAGTATACCATAGCCATGACAACGTTTACGTATTCGAGTCGGGCTGGAGTCCGCTTGACGCATAGCTGGCTTGCTCACGCTCTCGCGTCCGAAAAGCGGGTCGTGACAGAACTTTCTATAATAGCCTGCTAAACCCAAAAAGCTCCTGATCTCTGAAACTGACGTCGGAGCCTTCCATGTCTCAACGGCAGCAATCTTCCTGGGATCCACCGAGATCCCCTCTCCAGTAACTATATGACCGAGAAACTCCACTCGGTCCAAAAAGAACTAGCATTTTGACAATTTGGCAAACAACCTCTCCTGCCTCAGAATCCCCAAAACTGTCCGCAAGTGCTCTGCGTGCTCCTCCGGCGTCTTTGAGTATATCAGGATGTCGTCGATAAATACTACGACGAATTTATCCAGATACTGGTAAAATGTCTTATTCATCAAGTTCATAAAGACAGCTGGCACATTTGTAAGACCAAATGGCATCACCAGAAACTTGTACTACCCGTACTTCGTGTTGAACGCCGTCTTCTGGATGTCTGCAGCCCTGACTTTCACATGGTGGTACCCGGATCTCAAATTTATCCTGGAAAACACCTTCGCCCCACTCAACTGATCGAACAAATCATCTATCCTGGGCAGAGGATATTTGTTCTTAATGGTGATGGTATTCAAGGCCCGGTAGTCAATACACAACCGAACCGTACCATCCTTCTTAGGCACAAAGAGCACTGGCGCTCTCCATGGAGAAGCACTAGATCGAATGAAACCCTTTTTCAACAGGTCATCAATCTGCTCCTTCATCTCAACGGCCTCATTGGGGTTCACTCTATAGCAAGCCCGGGATACTGGTGATGAATCCGGTACTAAATCTATAGTGAACTCCACATCTCTGTCAGACAGAAGTCCTGAAGATCCTCTGGGAATACATCCATAAATACCCTAATGATAGGGTATGGCGGTGCTATCTCCCCAACTGTCATACAACAGTTCAGCTCTAGGCTGATCTCCGGCCCTGTCCTTCTGACACTGAATGGTGTCGTGCCTGGGGGACTGAACAGAATACTACCCTCATGACAGTCTATAGCTGCATGGGCATAGCTAAGCCAGTCCATCCCCAATATGATATCATACCCGGGGAGTGGCATCACAAAGAATCGTCCCCTAAACTCTCTTCCAGCTATAGTAATAGAGCATCTATAGATAGCTCTAATGGGCACTGGTCCGCCTCCCGTCATTATTTTACTCATCTCCTCAGTAGGTGTAGCTACTAAGTGGTGTTTATGCATAAACTCTAATGACATGAAGCTATGAGATGCACCGGAATCAAACAAGCATAGAGCTAGAAAAGTATGCAAATAAACATGACATGTGATGACGTCAGCCAAATAATCTGGCTCCAAAATCTGCTCCAGCTTCGGCTCAAGGGCCAGACTATAAGTCTTCCCCTGGGGTCCCTTTTGCTGCTGCAGATGTTGCCTAAACCTCTGTTGTTGAGTCGAAAGCGGCGGTCCTCTAGATTGTGGTCCGGCACCTGGTACCCTGGCTACTGGACAGTCCCGAAGCTGATGGGTGGCAGACCCACAAACTAAACACTGCCCCAACCTCTTCATGCAGACGGAGTAATCATGCCCTGGACTTCTACAGAATGAACACACAACTCCCTTCTGCTGCTGTCGGGGTCCCGGGGCTCTAACTGGTGGGGTCGGATGATGTGGTGTAGGGGGACGGTATGTCTGCTAGTGCGGCATCAGCGCTCTCGGCTGGAAAGCTTGACGCTTGGACGGTCCCTCGAGGTATACAGAAGCCGGCCTCTTGCAAGACAGAAGACGCTCCTCTATGCTCCGGGCCAACTCTAGGCTCTGGTAGTAGTCAATCGTACCATTCGCCACTATAAGAATGCCAATGTCTGGAACTAGACCATGGCAAAATCTACGCGTCATCTCCTCTGGGTCTGCAACTAGACGAGGAGCAAAACGGCTCAGGCGACTAAACTCTGCTGCATACTCGTCAACAGAACGGTTCCCCTGCAGGATGTTCTGGAATCGTAGCCCCATGGCTACCCTACCGGTGGTCGAGAAGAATTTCTTCTTGAACTGGGTCATGAACTGATCCCAAGTGGCCCTCCCTCTCGCGAATAGAGGCTCATTCTGGAACCAAACTCCTGCCAAGTCTATCAGCAGAAATCCCGCTGCCTCGACCTGGAGGTCATTCGGTAACCTAGCTCCAAGGAGCTTCCTCTCTACCGAGTCTAGCCAGTCATCTGCTACTACTATGCCCTCAGTCTCTAAGAACTCCTTGGGGTTCAAACCCATGAAGTCCTTGATTGTCCCTGCTCTCTGCCGTGTGTCACTCCCTGATCCTGATATACGTAATCTTCATGAATTCAGTATACGGTATCTGTATTTAGCATGTGCATAAATTTTGTCTATTATTTATTAATGATGGCATGTAGCCTTTTTTTTAGCCTTGTTATTAGTGGAGTGGTTAGGGATTAGGGTTTTCTTAAACCAACCCAACCCCTATTTAATATCTCTTCCTCACTTTCTCTCTCTTCATTCGCTCCTCCATTTATTTTTCTCAACTACCACTCCACAGGCAAGTACAACTTGCTCAAAAGAGGAGATTTTGTGCATTTTAAATTCTTGATTTTTCCTTGATATTATTTGTCTAAAATATTCTCTTCTTCATTCTCTACAAGTTTAGTTCTTGAAGCTTTTGATTTTGATGGCTAGATTTGTGTAGATCTAAGTTCCTAAAATCTAGGGTTTCACGGGTTTTTATGGTTTTGATCTATCATACTTGGCTAATTTCGAAAACCAATGGTCCTATGTTGTAGAAAATTTGATTCTACACAGTTTTGACCTTTGTAAAGTTAGATTTTGACTTGTTTGGAGGAAGTTATGGCCGAAGCAATATTTGGATTTCTCCGAGGTTCGCCTATGCTGGCTCTGGCAGGGATGATAAACAGTCCCCTGTGGCCGCCTAAGCCATTTCGGGCCGCATAAGCTGTTTTCTGGCCGCATAAGCCATTCTGACCGCATAAGCTATTTCTGGCCGCATAAGCCATTTCTGGCCGCATAAGCTATTTTCTGGCCGCATAAGCCATTTCTGGCCGCATAAGCTGTTTTCTGGCCGCATAAGCCATTTCTGGCCGCATGAACTATTTCTGGCCGCAAAGCTGTTTTCTGGCCGCATGAGCTATTTCTGGCCGCATAAGCTATTTCTGGCCGCATGAGCCATTTCTGGCCGCATAAGCTGTTTTCTGGCCGCATAAGCCATTTCTGCCCGCATGAGCTGTTTTCTGGCCGCATAAGCTGTTTTTTGGCCGCATAAGCTATTTCTGGCCGCATGAGCCTCAGCCGTCTGCCCCCATGTGTCTTAGTCCTCATTTCTGAGCTGACTACCTATGTGATGGCTGGATATTCCTATGTGTGTACTAAGGTACAATCTATGTGAGCACCGAGGTGCTATCCTAAGCGCTACGTGTTCATACGTGATACCTGTCAGTACTTTCAAGAGTCCAGCTTTTATATAGTAAAGGTCGGTAGCAATGACGTGGTATGTGTTGCGTGTTGCATTACACCAAGAAGGGGGAAACATACGTATGAATCATTGAGTCAATACGGATCTCTTCTTGGGGTACTCGTACGATGTACGACATCTAAAGGAATGAGCATGTGACCACGACATGTGAACTCTGAGGATAACCTAGGGATTAACTAGGCAACTAACTTAGTAGATGCATTGGGTGGGAAGAATCCCGAGATCGTGCCATACTAGCCACCCCAGGTCCCGTCCTGACGTGCCGGGTTGGCCGCCACGGATATGGTTTCATTCGCTATAGCGAATAGCTATATCCGACTCCTACGAGCTATGTGTTAAATGTTTTAGCATGGTAGCCCTTCGGGGGACTGGTGCATAATCAAAATGTTATAAGTCTTATGGTTTGGCTAGCCCTGCTGGGTTGACACGATCTGAGGATTCCTTTTAATCAGTATAACGGGAATAACTCCGCAAAATATAGAAAGCCACAGGAATGAATGGCCGCTTGAAAAACGACTTGACTGTGCTTGGGCCTTCCGCTAGTAGCCGAGGGACACGGACTGTCATGGTGCGTGGTCCAACCCATGTCCTTGTTTGGTTGTTGGGTTGGTCTATCGTGCTAGGACAGGCTGTGGACCGAGGTTACGACCAGAAGCTTACTATTATTATTTTATGACTGGGTTTTATCTCACTCTTTTGTGCTCCCTTGTGGTACTTGCTATTTCGGGGCTGACCCAGCTGGTTTTGTTTGGCCAGATCGCATAGAAGAGCCTGAGGATCTGACCTTCTTCCCTGACGTCAATGGTGCATACTAGGAGCATGACTGGCGGGGGACTCGAGTGGGTTTCTTCTCCACCACTCTTGTATCTTTATTTATGTCCTGGCGTTTAGCCACCGGCACCTGTTTAGCCGGCTAATCTAGACATTTTGTCTTTTGCACAATTGTAATTAAATCAGACTGCAGCTGAATACAATTATGTAACTTTGACTCTCTGGGCTAGCTACCTTATAAAGCTAGAACCCCATGACCATTTTGATGAAGCGTCAGGGACGCCTTACTGCTTTATCTTATATGTTCATTAATTGATGTTTTCTTACTTTGAATGATTGAGACGTAGATGTTATGTGTGACCATAGGTGACTTGAATGTAGCATACACCCCCTTGTCTCTTGACAGCCACGATCGCCGTATGACGTTTGCATACCTCATATGGAGTAGCTGGCCTAGTCCATCTCCGTATTTTGGTACTGGGGCATGACAAGATTTTATTGGTGGCCCATGCAGGTCTGACTTTTCAGACTTGTGGGGTGTTACTATTATCAGAGTCTCAATCAAAAATTGTTCCCTTTGAATCTCTTAATTCGATTTCTCTTTCCTCACCTTGATTGATCCCCTGAAATGTATCCTCAAATCTTCCTCATCCTGACAATTAATATCATGTACCTTTTCATATAGGGGTGCTTCTTTTTCAGTAGCTGGCGAGGCCAACATGGAGGAACAACCAGTGGAGCATGGCTCAACGGGACAGCAACCGGAAGGAGTGTAATCTCCTGATCAGATCCGAGTGGAAATAATATCAGAGCCAGTAGAACCGCAGGTTCTGGAAACTCCTGCACCCCCAGCGGTGCCAGCAGCGATGCCCGTACCTGATGCTGCAGCACTCCTGGAGGTCATCCGGGGATTCTTGGCTACTCAGCAGCAACAGGTGGCAGCCCATCAGCAACAGCAGACCCGACAGTAGGAACAGAATGTGCTACTGAATCAGGGGTTGCAATTGGCCCTTGAGAGAAGTGTAAGGAATGATTCAGGAGCATCGGAGAGGTTTTGTCGACTTAACCCGAGATATTTTGACGACACGGAGGACGCCATCACGGCGGATGCTTGGCTTCAGGACACTGAGGCCATATTGACTGCAGCTAAGGTTCCAGCAGAAGAGAAGGTTGACCAGGTCAGACTGATACTTTAGGATCTCGCCCGCGATTGGTGGGCATCAGAAGAGGTTGGACTGAGGCGCCCTGTTTCCTGGGATAGCTTCCGTACCAGATTCAAGGCCAAGTATTTTGGCGTGGTAGCACGGTATGAGCTACAGCAGAGGTTTATCAGTCTCAAGTAGGCTGGGAAGACGGTGGATGGATATGCAATGGAGTTCTGCAGACTGAGTCGGTTTGCACCGACGATGGTAGCTACAGAGCCAGAGAAGGCGATGAGGTTCCAACAGGGACTTCATTTGGAAATTCTACAGCTTGTAGAGGGACACGACTATCAGACTTTTGATGCCGTTTTAACGGCAGCCCGGAGGCATGAACTCACCCAACAAAGGCTGGTGACAAGACATAGGGGCCAGAAGAGGACTCATTCTCAGAGCAGGAGCGGAGGAGCAGTACAACGAACATCGACGTCAGCGCCCGGCATCTATATTTATGAGTCAGGAGCGCCGCGGAGGACAGCAGTATCTGAGATATCAGCACCAGTTCGGCATCAGCAGCCAAGGAACCAGCAGCAGCGCCAGGGGACGCCTATTGGATGTACTTACTGTGGTAGGGGAGGGCACACTAGGGATGTGTGTCGTTCAGCTAATGGGTTATGTATGAGGTGTGGCAGTCCAGACCATCGGATTGCCAATTGTCCTATGATGCAGAGGCCAGGAGGGCCAGTTCAGCAGTTTTCGACATTGCCAGCTCCAGGGACAGCACCGAGCAGAGGGCCAGCATTGGCCGTAAGGCCGCTAGCCCAGCGTCTACCCACGCAGGCTCAGATGTACTGCCAGGCACAGAACCAGGAAGGCCCGCAGAGGCCGCAGCGACAGCATGGTCGAGGAAGGCAATAGGAGGGAGCTCAGCAAGGCCAGGGCCAGGCCTTCACCTTATCACTGGAGGATGCGCTAGCTTCAGGCGATGTGGTTGCAGGTAATATTTCTGTTACCTCTTTTCCTGCAGCAGCATTGTTTGATTCGGGGGCTACCCACTCTTTTATATCTGCACGATTTGCGACACGTATTGGATTAAAATTCGAGGCATTGCCAGAGAGGATGAATATACTCACTGGTAATGGGCTCGTAGGAGTTAGCAGAGTATGCTTAGCGTGTCCAGTAATAGAGAATGGGCAATTATTGCCCGCATCTTTGATTGAGTTTCCTATGGGCAACTTTGACGTTGTCCTAGGCATGGACTGGTTGAGAGACAGTCATGCGACGATAGATTGTCGGAGAGGTAGGGTAGTATTTAATGTACCTGGCGTAGAGGAGTTTGTCTTTGTTCGATCATTGGAGGATCGACCCAAGGGCATCGTTGCAGAAGCATTGTCAGAGCAGGAGCAGATTCCCAGAGTAGTCAGAGAGTTTGCCGATGTATTTCCAGATGAGCTTCCAGGTTTTCCACCAGTCAGAGATGTGGAGTTTTGCATTGAGCTGAATCCTGGGACAGAGCCTAAGGTCGATAGAGTTTACAGGATGTCACAGTCAGAGTTGGACAAGTTGTACCAGCATGAAGAAGAATTGAAGGCGAAGCAGTTTATCAGAGACTGTAATTCGCCCTGGGCAGCACCGGTGATTTTGGTACCTAAGAAGGATGGATCGACGCGGATGTGCATTGATTACCGGCAGTTGAATGCAGTAACTGTGAAGAACAAATATCCGTTACCAAGGATTGATGACTTGTTTGATCAATTGAGTAAGGCTTGTATCTTCTCTAAGATTGATCTTTGATCTGGATATTACCAAGTGAGGGTACGGGAGCAGGACATACCCAAGACAGCCTTTAGATCACGGTATGGACATTATGAGTTTCTGGTGATGCCATTTGGACTGACTAATGCCCCAGCAGTATTCATGGATTTGATGAATCGCATCTTTCTGCCCTATTTAGATAAGTTTGTAGAAGTGTTTATAGATGACATCCTTGTCTATTCCAGTAGTGAGGAGGAACATGAGAAACACCTTCGGATAGTTTTGCAGACCTTGAGGGAGCATTAACTTTATACGAAGCTTAGTAAATGTGAGTTCTGGTTGGATCATATTTCGTTCCTGGAACACATTATTTCTGGAGCAGGAGTGTCAGTAGATCCGAAGAAGGTTGAGGCAGTGGAGAATTGGCAGTTCCGAAGACGGTAGCAGATGTGTATAGTTTCTTGGGATTAGCAGGTTACTACAGGAGATTTGTGGCAGACTTTGCCAGGATTTTGACACTCTTGACGCGTTTGACGCGTAAGGACGTAGAGTTTGTTTGGTCTACAGAGTGTCAGACATCATTTGAAGAGTTGAAGAAGAGATTAATCTCAGCCCCGATCTTGACACTTCCAGTAGGATTGAGAGGGTTTACAGTGTATTGTGACGCATCCGGGAAGGGGCTTGGATGTGTATTGATGCAGCATGGTAAGGTGATAGCATATGCATCTCGACAGCTTCGAGATCATGAGAAGAACTATCCAACTCACGACCTGGAATTAACAGCAGTAGTGTTCTCGCTTAAGTTATGGAGGCACTACTTATATGGGGATCGAGTGGAGATTTACACTGATCATAAGAGTTTAAAGTATGTGTTTACCCAGAGGGACCTGAACATGAGACAGAGAAGATGGTTGGAATTACTGAAAGACTTTGATGTAAATCTTTAGTATCACCCAGGTAAGGCGAATGTGGTAGTAGATGCCTTGAGCAGGAGAGGTGGTGCATTCATTCTAACCACGCAGAGGCATATTTTAGAAGATCTTCAGGAAATGGAAATTGAAGTGATCTTGCCGCAAGATACGGGAGTTATGGCCAGTTTGCAGATTCAGTCCACTTTTGTAGAGAGGATCAGAGCAGCTCAGGCAGAGGATCCGTGAATCCAGAAGCTTCGATCGGAGTGTGAGTCAGGTCTCAGGAAGGAGTTAGTAATCCATGAGGATGGTACACTTAGGTTCGGAAGCCGTCTTTGTGTACCAGGTGGAGATCTTCGGCATAAAGTTATGTCAGAAGCTCATAGTTCCCCTTATTTCATTCATCCCGGAGACACAAAGATGTATCAGGATATAAAACAACACTTTTGGTGGAATGGCATGAAGAGGGAGATAGCGAGATTCGTTTCCCAATGTCTAGTGTGTCAGCAAGTGAAGGCAGAGCAGCAGAGGCCAACAGGATTGTTACAGCCGCTTCCCATTCCGGAGTGGAAGTGGGAGCACATCACGATGGACTTTGTGACAGGTTTACCTAGATCTCCGATCGGCTGAAATGCAGTTTGGGTAATCGTGGATCGGCTCACGTAGGTTGCACATTTCCTTCCTTTCAGAGTAGGGCAGTCTACTGAGCAGCTGGCAGAAATGTATATGAAGCATATTGTGAGGCAGCATGGTATTCCAGTCAGCATAGTATCAGATCGAGACACACGGTTCACCTCTCACTTTTGGCGAAGTTTGCACCAAAGCCTAGGTACCAAGTTGAGGTTCAGTACAGCTTATCATCCGCAGACAGACGGACAATCGGAGAGAACCATTCAGACCTTGGAAGATATGCTACGGGCTTGTACCTTAGACTTTGGCAAAACTTGGGAAGATCATCTTCATTTAGTAGAGTTCTCTTACAATAATAGTTATCAGGCAAGTATACAGATAGCGCCGTTTGAAGCATTATATGGAAGAAAGTGCAGGTCCCCTTTGGCATGGGACGATGTGGGCGAACGAAAATTGTTGGAACCAGAGATGATCATGCAGACCGTGGAAACAGTCAAGTTGATCAGAGAGCGGCTTCGAGTCGCGCAAGACAGACACCGCCACTGGGCAGATCAGCATCGAAGACCTCTAGAGTTTGGTGTCGGTGACCAAGTATTTCTACAAATTTTGCCGACTCGGGGTGTCATTAGATTTGGAACTCGAGGAAAGCTTAGTCCGATATTCGTTGGTCCTTTTGAGATTCTCGCTCGGGTAGGCGATGTTGCTTATCGGCTTGCCCTTTCTCCCTCGCTATCTGGCGTACATGAGTGTTTCATGTATCTCAGTTATGCGGGTACGTCCCGGATCCGAGTCATATCCTCGACCATTCGGAGTTAGTCGTTGGTGCCGACCTAACTTACGAGGAACAACCCGTGTCTATTTTGGACCGGCAAGAGAAGGTGCTTAAGAACCGGACTATTAGCCTTGTCCGTGTCGCTTGGGGCCATCACTCTCCGGGAGAGTCGACCTGGGAGCGCGAGGACGAGATTAAATCTCGGTATCCGTACTTGTTCGACTCGAAAGGTATGTTTCTCCTCATGCCTTGGTAGATTTTGAAATGTATGATCAATGATTGCTAATGATAGGTTGCTTGCGTAGTTTGTAATTGTACCTTACTTGCCTGGATACCTCTATCTTTATCTTGGCTGAAATTCCAAGGACGAAATTTTTCTAAGGAGGATAGAGATGTCACTCCCCGATCCCGATATACGTAATCTTCATGAATTCTGTATACGGTATCTGTATTTAGCATGTGTATAAATTTTGTCTATTATTTATTAATGATGGCATGTAGCCTTTTTTAGCCTTGTCATTAGTGGAGTGGTTAGGGATTAGGGTTTTCTTAAACCCAACCCCTATTTAATATCTCTTTCTCACTCTCTCTCTCTCTTCATTCACTCCTCCATTTATTTTTCTCAACTACCACTCCACAGGCAAATACAACTTGCTCAAAAGAGAAGATTTTATGCATTTTACATTCTTAATTTTTTCTTGATATTATTTGTCTAAAATGTTCTCCTCTTCATTCTCTACAAGTTTAGTTCTTGAAGCTTTTAATTTTGATGGGTAGATTTGTGTAGATCTAAGTTCCTAAAATCTAGAGTTTTACGGGTTTTCATGGTTTTAATCTATCATACTTGGCTAATTTCGAAAACCAATGGTCCTATGTTGTAGGAAATTTGATTCTACACAGTTTTGACCTTTGTAAAGTTAGATTTCAACTTGTTTGAAGGAAGTTATGGCCGAAGTAATATTTGGGTTTCTCCGAGATTCGTCTATGTTGGCTCTGGCAGGGATGATGAACAGTCTCCTGTGGCCGCATAAGCCATTTCTGGCCGTATAAGCCATTTCTGGCCGTATAAGCTGTTTTCTGGCCGCATAAGCCATTTCTGGCCGCATGAGCTATTTTCTGGCCGCATAAGCTATTTCTGGCCGCATAAGCCATTTCTGGCCGCATAAGCTGTTTTCTGGCCGCAAAAGCCATTTCTGGCCGCATAAGCTATTTTCTGGCCGCATAAGCCATTTCTAGCCGCATGAGCTATTTTTGGCTGCATAAGCTATTTTCTGGCCGCATGAGCTATTTCTGGCCGCATAAGCTATTTCTGGCCGCATGAGCCATTTCTGGCCGCATAAGCTGTTTTCTGGCCGCATAAGCCATTTCTGGCCGCATGAGCTATTTTCTGGCCGCATAAGCTATTTCTGGCCGCATGAGCCTCAGCCGCCTGCCCCCATGTGTCTTAGTCCTCATTTCTGAGCTGACTACCTATGTGATGGCTGGATATTCCTATGTATGTACTAAGGTACAATCATGTGAGCACCGAGGTGCAATCCTAAACGCTAAGTGTTCCTACGTGATACCTGCCAGTACTTTCAGGAGTCCAGCTTTTATATAGTAAAGGTCGGTAGCAATAACGTGGAATGTGTTGTGTGTTGCATTACACCAAGAAGGGGAAAATATACGTATGAATCATTGAGTCAGTACGGATCTCTTCTTGGGGTACTCGTACGATGTACGACATCTAAGGGAATGAGCATGTGACCACGACATGTGAACTCTGAGGATAACCTAGGGATTAACTAGGCAACTAACTTAGTAGATGCATTGGGTGGGAAGAATCCCGAGATCGTGCCATACTAGCCACCCCAGGTCCCGTCCTGACGTGCCGGGTTGGCCGCCACGGATATGGTTTCATTCGCCTATAGCGAATAGCTATATCCGACTCCTACGAGCTATGTGTTAAATGTTTTAGCGCGGTAGCCCTTCGGGGGACTGGTGCATAATCAAAGTGTTATAAGTCTTATGGTTTGGCTAGCCCTACTGGGTTAACACGATCTGAGGATTCCTTTTAATCAGTATAACGGGGATAACTCCGCCAAATATAAAAAGCCGCAGGAATGAATGGCCGCTTGAAAAATGACTTGACTATGCTTGGGTCTTCCGCTAGTAGCCGAGGGACACGGACTGTCATGGTGCGTGGTCCAACCCATGTCCTTGTTTGGTTGTTGGGTTGGTCTATCGTGCTAGGACAGGCTGTGGACCGAGGTTACGACCAGAAGCTTACTATTATTATTTTATGACTGGATTTTATCTCACTCTTTTGTGCACCCTTGTGGTACTTGCTATTTCGGGGCTGACCCGGCTGGTTTTGTTTGGCCAGATCGCATAGTAGAGCCTGAGGATCTGACTTTCTTCCCTGACGTCAATGGTGCATACTAGGAGCATGACTGGCGGGGGACTCGAGTGGGTTTCTTCTCCACCACTCTTGTATCTTTATTTATGTCCTGGCGTTTAGCCACCGGCACCTGTTTAGCCGGTTAATCTAGACATTTTGTCTTTTGCACAATTGTAATTAAATCAGACTGCAGCTGAATACAATTATGTAACTTTGACTCTCTGGGCTAGCTACCTTATAAAGCTAGAACCCTATGACCATTTTGATGAAGCGTCAGAGACGCCTTACTGCTTTATCTTATATGTTCATTAATTGATGTTTTCTTGCTTTGAATGATTGAGACGTAGATGTTCTGTGTGACCATAGGTGACTTGAATGTAGCATACACCCCCTTGTCTCTTGACAGCCATGATCGCCGTATGACGTTTGAATACCTCATATGGAGTAGCTGGCCTAGTCCGTCTCCGTGTTTTGGTACTGGGGCGTGACACCGTGGCTCTACAGGTGGTGGGACTACGGTACATTCCTCAGAACACTCCATGCTCTGGCGGAGTAGGGTGGTCTGCTCCTGATGGGTCGTTAGGAACCCCTGGATCAGAGTGAGCAATTGGTTCCCGTCGAGTGTGACGAAAGCCTGGATAGGTATAGTGATAGGTGGTGGTGGGAGTATCGGGTCCTGCTGGTACTGTGATGTGGAAGGTGGTGGAGGCATCTGGGTTTGTGGATTTGTGGAGTGAGGGAAAATGGTAGGTGGAGGTGGAGGTGTATCGGTCAACTGGTCAACCGACTGGATAGGGAGTGTGCCATTCTCAGGTGTGACATACTGGGATGAGCGGGTGAGCACCATCTAATAAAATAAAAAGGACTTATAAGGACTCTTTAAAGTAAACAGTCATAAATAACAAGAAAATCCAATTTTTGTAATAACGAACATGTGATGCGTTTCCTATGTTGCAATCCTAGTAATCCTCTAGATGTTCTAAGCGTCATTCCTAGTGTTGTCTAATTACCTTAAGTTCCTAATTGCAGGCAAGCTTGGTACAATAACGTAACCAAACAATTTAGTCAGGACCTGCATGGGCCACCACTAAAAACATGTCATGATCCGCTACCCAAATTGTTGGTCCGGGCCGAGTCATGTCCAGCCTACGCTTGAGATAAAGCGTAGTAAGCTGTTCCAAAGATATCAAGGTAAGACTAAAATGTGCTAACAGTTCTATATGTAATAAAGAGTCATGAATGTTCCAAACACAAAAAGTCATCTCATATATAAGTATGTCCCAAGTACAAGTCCGAAATGTAAAGCTGGATACAGGTCCAGTCACAAAATACATAGTCTAATACATGACTACTCTCAAAAGTCCAAATTAAAATAAATAACTAGACGAGTTTTCCCGCAGGTACATCCTCGTAAGATAAAGCCTGGTCCTCGGCAGTAACTCCATAATATGAATCACAGAGCAACTCCTCCTCAGAAAGTATACCTACAACGTTATCCTGTCAGGACGGGAGCAAGTACTGATTCTAGCAAACTAAATATACGAAACATGAAATGAACATGAATGTAATAAACTGGAATTATGGCACATCATAATCTATCATGGCAAGGACACATATGTCATAGAGACAAATGTATATGTAATGTTTAAAACTGTAGCAGGTACGTGATTGTCAATAGGTGTACAATGTGCTGTGGCACATGTAAATAAAATGTACATACGTACAAGTGTACAAGCATAGGTGTACATCCGTACAGAAATACGGGGTAATGGCCTACGGCAAGGTATGTATATAAAATGCGACCTTGCTCGGTACTGTAGAGGGGCATGATCACGTACTCAACTATAAGTTTTTCCATAACCCAGATTCTAATCATGTGACTTGTTACTCCAAGGATCAGCATATAACATGGTTGGAATCACAGTTCATTATTGTAACGGTATGTAAAGTTTGTATATGTACTTGCCTTTAGCAAAGCAAAGCAGCGATAGAAATGCTATAGAAGCCTGGTGACTCGTCACTATAGAAATAACACATAAACTTAGTTTTTATACTAAGTTAAACACTAAGACACTAGTTGTGTGATACGACTTTCTGACTGGACACCTAGCCAAATGGTGACTTTAGCATAGGAGACCAATATGAGGTGACACAATACCCAAACTAACTTTCTAGGGTCTTTACACTAGTGCGGGGTGAGGTCCAATACGTCTATAACTCAAAACAACACGAAACATTGAAAGTCGTAATCATTCAATAAATAAATCAAACTGTATACTATGTTCCAATAATTTTTGGGATAGACAAAAAGCTCAATTTTACATAAAATAAAGTACCAAAATGATCCTTGTTAATTATAGAAATTTATACTAATTTTTTTGGAACTTATATCCCTCATAAATATTTATTACAAATTAGCAAACATATATATACTAAAAATAAGTTATGTTTTCCTATTTTTATAAAATACCAAAATTACTTACTAAATGCTGGAAAAATTATAGTAAATTAGCTAAATTAACATAGTATTTAGATACAATTTTTTCCAGATTTTTACAGCACTTAAAATATATATAGAAATTCAAAAACAGCAAGTAACAGTTTCTGGAAAATAATTAATTAATTATTTACTATTTTGTCCATGTATTCAAAATTGAACCGAAGTCCAGATACAGGACCCAGAGCCATGAATCAAGTCCAATATGACTTGTACAGACTCTGAATGTATTAGACACAATTGGGCCCAAAAATCTATGATAGGCTTGGACATCAATTGGTCATAATCAATAAAATTACAGGAATTTAAATATAAATAATATATTTTAAAGTGGTAAAATTTTCTGTCACAAAATAAAAAAACAAATATATATAAAAATACAGTATATATACATATATAACAGTATATATAAAAATATATATAAAAATACAGTATATATATACATAAAAATACAGTATATATATATATATATACAGTTATATATGTAAATATATATAAAAATACAAATATATATTTTTTTATTTTTATATATATTTATACATATATATATATACTAAATATAAAATATACATATATATATAAAATATAGTATATATATACATATATAACAATATATATAATATATATATATATAAATACATATACATGTATACATATATATTTTTTTTTTATATACATATATATATATATAAATAAAAAAATAAAAAAAACAACAAACCAAAGGGGGGCTCGAACTCGGCCGGGGGGGGGGGGGGTCGGGTTTGAGCGCGCTCGGGCTGGCCAGGGGGTCAGCCTGAGTCATGTGTTAGGGAATGGGTTAGAGTTAGTTTTAGGTTAATGGGTTTTAACCCGATAGCCCAAACTTCGTGTCCTGACTGTTAGTGACACGAAGAACGGCTGAGTCCCCGTGTCCTGGCCATACACGACACGCACGACCCAAGTCAGCCATGTCCTGACTTACCATCGCGTTGCTCGTGTCCTGGCGAGTCACATAGGTGAGTACGAGACACAAATTCGACACGAAACAGAACTGACACGTACGTGTCCAAGTCGAGCGGGCTGTTGGTGCGGCGACAGGGTGGAGGAAGCGTCGGCGTCGCGGTGCTGGGGTGGTGCTGCACTCGCCTTGGCGTGGCGCGTCGAGTGGTGGTGGTCGCAAGCGTCGACGTGGGCTGTAGGCGTCGGCGTTAGGGGGGTCGCCGGAGTTAGGGTTAGGGTTTCGTCAGGGAAGAAGGGCTGTGGTGGTCGAAGAAGGAACTAGGGTTAGGGTTTCGGGGTTGGGGAGTATTTATAGGCAAGTAGGGCGGTCGATTTAGGTCTTTAGATTAGGATTAGGGTTAGGGTTACGGCGAGGGTTTGCCGGAGACGATGACAGCGCGTGGTCGTCGGGGGTTGGTGAGATTAGGGTTTTGCAGAAAACCCCTCGGAGGTTGGGATATTGCATAAATGTGCGCCGCCTTGGTTATTGCAAATATCAAATTTGCATGTAAACCCCCGCTTGTTTGCAAAAACAAAAGTATGAAACTTTATTATTGATACAAACTTTGTAAAGATTACAAGAATTCTGGGAAAGGTACAACTGTAGGAATCCAATCTAGAAGACGATTGCTTTATCCCTTGGACGATGTGAACTTTGAAGACGGTAACCTCGGAAGTTGACTTGAAGGCAAAAGCCTCGAAGAATTGAAGGCAAAAGCCTCGGAAGAATGCAGCAGCACTTGGGCAAGAACTCCTGAACTCTCTAATAATTCTGAACTTTTAATGTCTGATCTCCTTGAATGAAGACTTAAAACTCTATTTATAGAGTTCTGGAAATAACTAACTTTTAGTTATTTTGGATGGCGCAAGTTGGATTGCGCAGGAACTGGATTGCGCAACATCAGACTGCGCAGGCAGTTGTCTGGTCGTGGGCCAACTGTCTTGGACACATGGCATCATTTGATTGAAATGCACATGATCGTGTGAAGACGGTTGCCACGTAACGAGCAATTGATGGCATGAATGCCACGTGTACTTTTGTCAGTTGTCATGATGAAGTGCGCCACATGAATTGCGCTGACTTTGGATTGCGCTGAGATGGATTGCGCGGGACCGGATTGCGCAGGCACTAGATTGCGCTGCATATACAGCTGTCCAACTACCCTCGAGCGCTGTGCGGTGCAATAAACGAACAGTTTCCTCGTTCTTTGTGCTGTCAGCTGTCAGAAAGATTTGATTTTGTCAGATAATGATGACATTGCCACGTCAGCCTGCGCAGTCTGGTGTGCACAATCTGAAGGATGCGCAATCTGATGTCTGCGCAGTTCATTTGAAAGATGCATTTCTCGATCTTCATGACTTTGTTGATGTGTGCAACTTGATTTTTTTTTAGGACCTACAGTGATGTGATTTTTTTCTGAGATAAGTCGTATAGGCTAGGTCGCCTCGATTATGAGATTTTAGAATCCTCTAGGGTCATGCTAGCAGGCATAGTGAGGACATATAGTCGGATTATGGTCGTATTTCTTGGGTGTGGGAATTTAAGGTTTTCGCTGCCAAGCATGCGGCAATACGAAAATTTTAAATACCATAATTCTAGAGGTATGTACCTTAGTCAAGGACTCTGTGATTATCGTAGCCTTGCTCACTAGCATGACGAAGATTCTGAGTATCATGATTCTGGACAGACGCATATGATTGTCAAACTGCATGATTTTTCTGTGTTTACTTTGTTTTAATTTTTGAGGATAAAATTTTTAAGGTGGATAGACTTGTAGCACCAGGTTTCTAATTGAGAGTAATTTTAAATTTTATAGTTTTAGTCATTTAATTATTATAATTTAAATTCATGCTTTGATTTTGGAGATTTTAATCATTTTAAATTTTTAAGCCATGATTTGTGATTTTAATGTTTTGCTAGTGAAACCTTAGAGACTGTTTGACCTAGAGCCTAACCATGTGATTAGGATGTTTTCAGTATCATTTTTGGCCCAAGGGTATTTTGGTCATTGGACCTATTTGATTTATTTTGATATTTTGCATTGGTGATTGTTGATTTGGCTTTTGATAGGTAAGATTTGTGATGGTTTCGTGTCCGTGTCGGACACATAACAGTTTTTATTTGCAAGTGTTGTTGTGTCTTAAGAGATTTTTATTTTGCTGAAATTTTTTTTCTCTTTGGAAGTATTCGAGAGGGATTGTTTTCTGCGTGTGTTTTTCTGTGATTGCTTTGTTTTAATTTCGAGGACAAAATTTTTTAAGGTGGATAGATTTGTCACCCCCAATTTTTATGAACATGGGTATTTTTGTCATTTTGTATTTATTGAATATTTTTGAAATTTATTTTATTATTTATGATATTGTTTTGGGGTTATTTGAGTCGGGTTCAAATTTCAGCTCAATCCGACTTGTTTCGGGGATCCGGGGTAGTTTTGACTCTAGTGGGACCCACTCATTAGTTAGGCATGGCCCACATGACATTATTTTAGTTAGTGAGTTAGAGTAATTATTCATGGGTAGGTTAAGTTTAATTAGAGCATTTAAACTAGACTAAATTAGCCTCAACCTTAAGCCCATTCCTAATTTAAATCAAATAGGACAAATGAGGGTATTTTAGACTTTCCTATAGGGGACACCTAGCCCACACATGGCATCCATAGGAGGAGGGGTGGAGTCATCCTCTCATTTGTTATTATCCATCTATTTTCTCTCTCTTGTTCTTCCCCAAATTTTAGAGAAGGTTTCCATTGATTTCATCTCCAAATCAATCATTTCTTCCACCAAATCTTTTTCATTTCTCCTCTACTTCATGGATAGAGGATGCTAGCCAAGTTTGGGAGGGTTTGGCTTTGGTTCGTGTCCATTTGGAGGCCATTTCGTTTCGGTGTCGTGTCGGAAGGGTTTCTCTTGGAATCTCTCTCCCGGAAGGTATAATCTCTCCTCTAATCCACCCCTACAAGCATATAGGAATATTTTAAACCCGTAAGAATGACCCCAATGGTTGTATCTCCATTTGTGTCTATTTCGTGTCCATTTGGTGGTCATAGGAGTGTCCTTTGTGTTGTGCTTTGTGTCCATGTGGGAAACCCCCAATTTTGGACACACCATGCGGTTAATATTTGTGTGATTGATTATTATTATTTTAATTTCAGATTTAGATGTTGTTCTTGTGTGTCCCTATATATATATATATATTTTTATATATATAGACATGTGTGTGTGTGTATGTATTTATATATATATAGATATGTGTGTATGTGTTTACATATAGAGTATATATATATGTGTATGTATATATATATAGATAGATAATCAGATAGTTGTATATATATATATATATATATATATATATATATATATATATATATGGAGGGAAGGAAGTAGTGAAAGAAGTAGAAGAAGATGAAGAGAATAAGCCACAGCAGCAGCAATAGCACTAGTAGGAGCAGCAGTAACATGAGAATAAGAAGGAGAATGAGGAGGAGAATGAGAAGGAGAATGAGGAGGAGAATGAGAAGGAGAATGAGGAGGAGAATGAGGAGGAGAATGAGAAGGGGAATGAGGAGGAGAATGAGAAGGAGAATGAGGAGGCGAATGAGAAGGAGAATAGAAATAAGGAGAAGAAGAAGAATAGGAGTTTGAGATGAATCAGATATGGGTTGTAAGGGTTGGTAATGATTAGAAATAGTCGCCTAGACCTAGTCTTGACCTTGGTTGACCACGGTTGACTTTTTAGACCAAAAGTCAACTATGGGTCAACACTTTACCCAATTTAGACCCAAATTCCATTAGACTTGAACGGTTGACCAAAAGTCAACTGTTGGTCAACATTTGACCAGTTTGACCTAGGGTTGACCTAGATTTGACCTAGAGTTGACCAGAGTTGACCAGTTGAGCAAAAGTCAACTGTAGGCCAACTCTTGATCCCGTTTGACTTTCTTCGACTTGTTTTGATTTGCGATGACTGGTATGACCTAGTTTGACTTGGATTGACTTCCTGTGACCTTGTTTGACCTTTGTTGTCCTAGTGTGACCTAGTTTAGCTTGGTGTGACTTAGTTTGACCTAGTTTTGACTTAGACTTGCATATCATGATTAGATTAGCTTTCCTTTCATTATTAAACCATGTTTTGACTTATAGTATCTCATCTTTAGGTCTGTGATTACTCTGAGCGTCTGTTCACCTTATCAGCTCAGGACCACAGGCGAGTACATTCACTGATAGTTTTTATTGTCTTGATATCTGCTATATCCGATTCAGTTGTAGTGTCTTACTTGATTCCAGTCACGATAGTTCACGGACTAGTATACGTTGGATCATGATATGAGATATTGTTCCTAGATTTTCTTGGTATATATGTACATTTCCTGTCTTATTCTCTGTACTTGTATAGACACTGATTCCTGAGAGGGAGTAGCTATCCTCTTAGGGAATCCCGTGTCATGACGTGTCATGTCTAGATCTATTATACTATTCGGGGATGGGGCAGTTATTAGTGGTTGTGTGATCAAAATTCCTACAAGGTTCTATTGTACATATGGTTCCTAGCTATACCCTCGCCTCACGACGGGTAAAGCCTTACCCTATATGGTTCATAGCTTTCCATGGTGACCGGCCTTACCGCTCTATTGTATTTATGGTTCATAGCCGGTCGGATGGAAAGCCTGAGTATATTTTCCTAAGCCGATCACATAACACACTAATAATTCAAGGCACCTTTTATATTTATTATCTTTGGTGACTAAGTTCTGTTCGGGAGAAGGGTTACAACCCCGGTCCTTGTTTGGTTTAGGGGTTGTAACTCGGCTTCCGAATAGTTCCCAAGTCATCCTATATATATGTATTAACGTCCTTTTCAGTACTCACATCTTGATATATATATTTTCAGTTGATTTTGTCTTGCATTTCATTACACTGTCTCTTATAGAATTTGTCAATTCATATGGAACTGCTGTTGGTGTTTGTACTTGCTCATTTTCCTGACAGGATACCGTTGACAAATTTTACAGATGATTCAGAGGCTGATTGCCCGACCTATTATGGGGACGGGTTAGATAGAGTAGACTTGGACCGTGGCTTGTTAGTAGAGCCACTAGATTTTGTACTCCCTGAGTAGTGTAGTTTAGTTAGGTTTGCCTGGCCTGCGAGCCAGCTAGTACTTTTCAGACTGTAGTATTATATTAAATTCTGTGATGTTATGTTTAGTTTGGACTTGTATGGATCTCGAACTTATTTTCTGCTTCATCTATCATATTTCCTTTCCATGCTATCTACCTTAGTTTTATATTTGTGATTGAGATTGTATTGCTATGTCACCTCCATTCGGAGTGTATATACTGTACAGGTACCTTTATCTGTTTAGTTGTAGTATTTCTAGATGACCTAGACAGCGTTCTACCGCCGATGCTGCGGCGTAGGCTGGACGTACCCACTTCTCGTGCCTCTAATCAGGGTGCGGGTCGTGACAGCTGGCAATTCTCATGCGGCCGAAATGACGAAGCTCATGCGGCTGCGGCCAATATAATTAACATAGCCTTATACGGCTAGCAAGTCTATACGGCCAGACTAACAAGTCATGCGGCCAGATGGGACTCGGGTCCTTATGCGGCCGGGAATGTCAAGCGTTCATGCGGCTGAAAAATGTCCATGCAGCCAGGTAGCTTTATGCGGCCGGAACTGCCATGCGGCTGGATATGCGTATGCGGCCAGGAAGCTGCCATGCGGCTGGGAAAATCATATGCGGCCATGAAGACTCGCCGCATGAAAAACTCATGCGGTCAAGCACTGTTCTTCTTTTCCACTTTTCTGAGAAGAAGAACCATGGGAAGCCATTACTTTCAAGCTCTCCAAATCCTTCATTCCAAGCCCAAATCTGGACTTCCATAGGTCAAAATAGGGTAGAACGAAATCCTCTACAACATGGAACCATCAAAACTTGAAAAATAACAAAGTTACTAGATCAAAACCTAAGAATCTGAGAATGCATTAAACTTAGATCTACATGAAATGGGCCATGGAAATAGAAAATGCTAAGTACTAAAGTATCTAAGGATCTTGAGAGGAAGACAATGGAACAACACAAATGGAGATCCGTCGAGAAGCAAGTTGGCACTTGCCTATGCGGCTAGGTAGGTGGGGGAGAGTTGATGAGAAAGAAAAAGAGTAATGGTGAAGTAATGAAGAGAGAGAATGGGGATGGGGCTTTAAATGAAGGGGTGTGGTAGGTGGGGGTTTGTTTCGGTTCATGATGAACCAAAATAATTGAACCAATCCAAGCCGAACCCAAAGCAAAGCTAAAGCAGAGTATAAAAGCAGAAAGTAAAAATACATAAAATAAAATTGTAAGAAATTAATTAACATAAAATTAAAGGGATTTAAATACAGAACAATACATGATAAATATTAAATAAATATATTAAAGCAGTACATGTATAAAAATACGTATTCTGAGAACGGGAAGTGACAGCACATATGCGTCGCAACCATCTATTTGAATTATAGAAACTGCGAGTATACTGCAGCCAGTTGCGCACTGGCGGGGCATAGACTCTAAGTTGAAGTGATTCAGGTGTTGATAGGTTTTGGATATTATTGAGACTACGTCCTAAATGCATCAAATTTGTCTCCTTTGTTGTTCAGCCAGAAATGAATAAAGTTGATAGACCACTTGGTAACCTATCATTATTCAAGTTATGGAGCCAAAATTTACTGCAGTCAGGTGCACTCTGGCGAGGCATGAATTTGAGGCAAAGTGACTTCAGATATATTTGGTTTCCGAATATTATTCAGATTATATCCATAACATGGTTGCCTTGTTAGCACCATCAAATTTTTTGATTTTTGCCGATTAGAGGATTTGCATTTCTAGCGGTTGTCTCCATTTTCAGAAACATCTTATCACAACCAGAAAGAATAGTTTTTCTATAAAATTCTACTTGATTTTTCCTAGAACTTATTATGACCATATCAATCTGTATTGCCTCAATTCCTTCCAAGGTTCATTTTTAGTATGTTGCATATATTTTGTGGATAGTTATATTTTTTGCTGCTATATATATAAAGCAGATTGATAGTTATATACGGGAAAAACCTAGATAGTTACCCACCAACCTTATTATATTATTCTGGTAAGAGCATCCTTAGAGGATCGGTATTCTTCTAATGAGATTAGATAGCTAAAGGGTAGAGAAGATAGAAGAATACCTTGAGTAAGCTAGCCTTGAGGGAGTGGTATATCTAGCTTGTGACTTATTTGGAATAGAATCGTTAGTAGTGTTCGCTAGTGTCTAAACCTCATTCAAAAATGATGGTATTTGACGATTTTGAGTTTTATGCTTAAAGAAAGAGTTACTGAAGATAAAGGAAGACGTAGGTAGAGTTAGCGAGGAAAGTATAGGTTTTGGTAATGTTTTTCCATGGAGGAAGTGAATTTGGATTATATATATATAAAACATGTGAATATAATGATCAAGTAAAGGAACACTTGACGAGGATCAACTTTTATGATTAGATGACTACTATACCTAGAAGGGACGGATATAGCCACGGAAGGAATAACACGAGCAATGGAATGATAGGTTCTAGAGAAGGAATAAGCAGAGAGGAATTGAGATAAGACCATTGGCATACAACTTTGGAAAGGAGTAATTGAATTTGCAATTTCTACCAAACATTGGAGGCTCATATTGGTTATGGTAAGAACGATTGGGATTCTGTGGTATTTTGCTAATGTGTTTGGATGAGAACGATTGATAGGTGCATAGTTAAAGATTAAAATTGATTAATAATTGTAATTCTGTCAATTGATTTCAAGAATTGAAATTCTCGAATATAGGTCATGGATCAACTTAAAGAATTTTCTAAGGATTTACTATGGCAAGGGAAGATTGTAATTTTGATGTAGTCAGTTTTGGAAGAATGGCTGACAATTGAAAGTTGATGTCTGTAAAATATTTTGATCGAGAGGCATACTTGAAATTGAAGTACATTTGGCATACGAGTTACATACAACGACAGAAGAAAATTTGATTTAGGTGATTTATGATTCCAAATAGAGTAGTTCTAATACCTTGGCGGCTGCCTTAGTTTTCTATAGATACTTAGAGTTCAACTAGTTTAGAAAGTTAGAAATTAGATTTTTGCATGGGATATTAATAAGATTGTTATTTTGAAAAGTTATTTTTTTCGTATATCCTATCTTTGATCATTGAAATAGTGATACGATATTTTTCTATCCCCTTTTGATTATCACTTAGTCCTCAATGGAACTATCTTATCCGATTACATTATAATCATAGATATATTATTCTAATCATCCTCGCTATCCTCCCATCATACAATTTGTTGAGTTCTCCTTAGTCATAAACCCTTATATCCCATTCCAATTTGATCTGGAATTTTTAGTCCCTTAACTCAGAAGATTTCATCATTTTTGCATTCTCAATAAACTGTTGACGTTCGTTTCTTTCTTGCCTTGTCTGTTTCACGAGACCTCATTTTCTCCTATTTTTGATCATAATTGTGCCAAGATTTTTCTCGTGCCTAAAATGATTTTGATCTCAACAACATTCCAACCCTATCTCAAATCATATCTAGATAATTCTGATCGTGCCGATATTTTATCATTGTATCTAGTGATTATGCCTAGAATCCGATCATGCCTGATGATTTAAAATCCTGTTTTTGATCAAGGTTAAGTGATTTTGTATGTACCCCGGCCCTTATCTTCGAAATTTCGAGGACGAAATTTTTTAAGGAGGAAAGGTTGTGAAACCCGCAATATAGATATTATTGGATTTTTGGAATTAATCAAATTTTAGTTGATTATTAGATTTTGGTTGCCTTAGAGTATCCCTAGTTAATTGGTTAGCTAGTTAGGTTTATTATTATTATTATTATTACTATTATTAGTCGGATTAGAAAAATATTATTTTTAAAATTAATCATAGGATTTTGATTGTGGCCCTGCCCCCGATCCCGTGCCCGGAGTCCAACCTCGAGTCCAGACCTCGACCCCGAACTCGAACCAGATCCTGTTTTCCGAACCCATCATTAGTTTTTTTTTTCATTAAAAACCTAAATTTGAAACTATTTATATATGTATATATATGGTTGGATTAGTAACTAGTAATAAAAGAAAAAAATAAAAAAATAAAACTATTTTTTCCCCTGATCTGGTCTCCCACGACCAGATCCACACACCCCTTATTTCTTCTCCTTTCCCTCTCCTCCACAACTCCATCTCTTCCCCTTCTTTCTCTCCACTCCCCTCTTTCCATAAAACCCACCCCTGCTCATCTCTTCTCCCTCACTCTAATTCCTCTCCCTCTCACTCTCCCTCAAACCTTTTCCCCGCTCATCGAACCCGCGCCCAACTCCCGCCGACTTCCTCCGGCCGTGCCCCGTCAAGCCAGGCCCCGTCCGGCCCGCCTTCTGCCGTGCCCTAGCCAACCCCGCGCGCCCGCCTCCCGAGACCAGCGCCTCCGCCGCGCTCTGTTCCCGAGGCCAGCGCCTCCCGCCGGCCGCCATCCCCGGCGACCACGTGCCCGTCCGGCCAGCACTGTCCCGTCGGCCAGATCCGTCCCAGCGACTCCATTCCCGTCCGGCCAGCACCCCCACCGGCCGTGCCCGTCCGGCCAGCACTGCGTTGTTCGGACGCTGTCCAGTGCATTCCTTGCGGCCCGGCCCGCTGTCCGCACCTCCTGTGCGCTTTTCGGCACTTTTCTGCTGTCCGTGGATTTCTTTCTTCTAACATTTTCATCTGAGAGCTCTAGCCGAGCAATTGAGGTATAATTTCTTGTCCCCGTGTCCCTCCCGTAGATAGTCTGTGATGACGCGGTCCCGATCCCGTTTCGGGAATCGGTATTTTTATCGTTGCTTTTGGGTGATACGTAGAGTATCGGTTACGTCGCGACATATTTTTTTTATGTTTGAATATATTGTGCTGTGGTTCACTTTTGGGTTGGATATTCATTTTTGGGTTGGTGATCCCTGGTTTGGGATATTTAATTGTGTTGTGGTTGGCATCCTCCCAGGATTGGGTTGTCCCAATTACAGAGGAGATGCTGCCCAAATTTTCAGGAAATATTTTAAAAAGGGTTTCCTTATAAAATTAGCATTTTGAATAAAACCTATTTTTTCAAAGAAAATCGGTCTTTGTAAAATGATTTATAGATTGGATTTGTTGGTTTTTCGATTTTATGGATTTTGTATCACCAGTTAGGCGACGACCATATCGGTCGAATGAGCCTCGGCGAAACGCAAACGATACAGGGTCACCTGTACGTTGAGGCGTTAGCCAGCAACATGAGATTGCACGACCAAGTCTGAGACTCTTTAATTTTTAATTTAATTATAATTTATTTTAGAACTGATACTGCTTTTAGTATTTATGGTGCAGGGCCTCGGCCTACTGTTTGGACCGTTCGCGGCACTCAGAGCTCGCCTTAGGATTAATTAATTTATGTAAATAATTTGTAAAGGACATAAGCCCAGTTTTTCCTTTATTTCTCTGTGACCATGTATTGTGTAGCGTAGCTTTTTCTTATTTTTCTGGAATGTTGATTTCGCCGTTAAATGCGTAGAATATAAAATGGATATATATTTTATAAAGAAAATTAATAAGTTTTCTCATAATAAATAATCTAGTAATTTAGCAATTCACATATTTTCTCATTTAAAAGAAAAAGCCTAGTTTTATATATATATTTAAAATACAAAGTTTTTGCCAAATCAACTGGTAATTGCTATTTTTCCCAATTAATCAGTAACCGACTTATTCGATTAAAATGATAACGAACGTAGTTTGCGACGTTAGACAATTTCCGGTAGATTAACTAAATAACTTAAAACCTGACTAGGGTCTGCTTCTAGAGATTGTAACTAGCACACCTAGAATGATTTTATTATGGTTCTAAGTCAAGGTTCTCAACTGTAAGATCTCGGAGACGAACTTGACTTCCTCCTCGGTACCGACATTCCCGATCCAGTCAATTAACAGAGGCAAGTTACGGTTATATTTTCTTGCATTTTATTTAGTAATTGTCAAGTTGCATGTTTAAACCACATTGCTACACGGAACACTCTCCTAGGGTTCAAATATTGATTGATATTGATTGTGGGGATTGGGGGAATAGTGTAACATTTATGACCAATACCCCTCATATTGCATATTGTTATTGTGCGAGCTTATCCCTCTTACACACGGGGATAAGCCGTATCGCGTCACTAGAATGCTATTGTACAACCCAAGCCGGTCATAGACGTTTACACATTCAAATCACATTGTTTTAAATTGTCAAATTGCTGGAAAATATTGTTTCAACTGTTTAGCCAGCACTTTTCCATTATTACTTGAAATTTGAGATACATATTCGTACTTGCTCCCTTCTGACTGGAGACCAACATTTTTAGGTGACATTGAGGATGCTGAGCTATTGTACAATAGCTACTATGACCCGGTATTGTATCCCGTGGTGTTGCCAGAGTCTCCCATGGAGGACGCAGAACCTGAGGCCGATGAGCCGACCGCCTAGCTAGTTGTTTTCCAGTTTTCTAGTTTTATTGTTTTGGAGTTTGTTTATTTGAATTCAATACTTTATTTCAGTTCTTTCTTTTCCAGTTGTACTTTTCAATTGTTGAATAAAAAGTTTTAAAATTTCCGTATATTGAGTTGTGACAAATGTGTAGATGTTGTTGTGAATACCTGCATATAGAACAGCTTACTGCCGCCGTCTCACAACGGTGCAGGCTGGGCATGATCCGGTTCGACCCAATAATTTAGAATAATTTGGAATCGGATCGTGACATATATATATATATATATATATATATATATATATATATATATATATATATATATATATATATATATATATATGAGATGTTATCGATACAAATTTTTACAATTACGAGCTTACGTTGACTCAACATCCAATAATTCATATTTGGGATGTATCGATACAAATTTTTATATTGAATGTATTGAAGAATTTTTCATATATATATATATATATATATATATATATATATATATATATATATATATATATATATATATATATATATATATATATATATATATATATAGAGAGAGAGAGAGAGAGAGAGAGAGAGAGTAAGGCTAGTGAATGGCACCTCACTCTCAAATGTGGGTCCCATCCCTCCATCACAAATCAATCGACACTTCTTCTTTTTTTTGTTGTTGTTTAAAAGATGATGTTGATGTGTTGATTTGTGATGGAGAGATTGGATGGTGCCACGTCACCGCCATCCCATGTATGAGAGTGATGTGCCATCTCATCTCCTTTATTTCTCTCTCTCTCTCTCTCTCTCTCTCTATATATATATATATATATATATATATATATATATATATATATATATATATATATATATATATATATATGGAAGAAGGTAAATTTATAAAAAAGAAACAATAACTGTACAACACAAACTGAGCATGCAAACATGCTATGCTTATGGGCTCATAGCCTTAACATCATACTCTATATTGTTAACAATGCCAATTAATAAAGATATACGATTGTTTTTTTTCTCCCTCCAAGCATGCCTACTTATGGGCTCATAGCCTTAACATCATACTCTCACCTTAACCACTTAGAGGCATACCACTCCCCAAATATACGGTTGCTTCTTTTCCTCCAAATATGTCACCGCCGCAAGCCTAATCCTTGCCTCGCTTCTCTTTTGACTACTGATTGTATCAATAATCCCGTCAACACCATATGCCTCACTGAAAACAACTGAAGACTAATATATATATGTGTGTGTGTGTGTGTGTGTGTGTGTGTGTGTGCACGCAAATGACCTCTAGCCTAGTGGTTAAGAGAGATGCATGTGGCCCAAGTGGTCAGAGTTCGAGCTCCAGTGGAGACGAGTGTCACAATTACCTATTTATTCAAAAAATAAAATAAAAATAAAATAAATATATATTTTTTGAAACCAGGTAAATTGTTTGTTCATTTAACTCGCCAGCTCACACACACACTCTCACTCTCATCTTTCACTCCAACACACTTTAGCTCACTCTCTACCCTTTCAAAACCACTCCAACACACTTTAGCTCACTCTCCCCTTTCAAAACCCACAACCACAAATCACTCAAACTCATCCCCTGACTTCATGTCACTAGCGATGTTTGGTACTCGAAATATTAAAAACAATTATATATTTTACAAATTAAAATTAAAATTTTTTTTTTTGTAAAATAATATTTTTATGTTTGGTTATAATATAAATATTTATGAAAAAACAAAAATAAAAAAATAAGGGAAAAAAACCAAAAAAAACAATTCTTAAAAAATGAAAATGGGAACAAGAAGAAATTTTTTTAAAAGTGAAAAAGATTTTAAAAAATGGGGAAAAAATCTAAAAAATGAAAAAGAAAGAAAAAGAAAAAAAATGTATAGGATAAAAATTGCCCGGACAAGAGCAAAAAATATGTTTATCCGGATATTTACAATTTCGGAAAATAAAATTTTATAAGATAAACCAGACATTGAGAATAAGTTTTTCACCAGAAATTGATTCAAAATAAAAAAAAAGAAATGTTAAAGGCCACCCCCAAATTACTAAGGACCACCAACCTACTAAGGGCAACCATCCTACACTTATATTTTTACTAAGGACAATCTAAAATAAATCATTTTACTAAGGGCTACCAAAAAATAAAACAAAACAAAACCCAAGGCCCAACCCCTGCCTGTTCATTCCCCCCTCCGACAGCCCCCCCTTCCCCCCTCCTCCACGAATCCATTATGGATTTGGGACTGCAGGCTAGTCCACACAAAATCCTTATGTCTTGTTTTATACACAAATCCACACCAAAATCAGTACTGAATCCGATTAGGACTGCAGGCTAGTCCTGCAGTCTTCAATGAGCTTGGGACTGCAGGCTTGGCCTGCAGTCACTGTTGGCCTCCTTTTTTTTTTTTTTTTTTGCAAATGAGCTCCTCCCTGAGCTTCTGTCAACTTAGGACTGCAGGCTAGGCCTGCAGTCCTCAATGTACTTAGGACTGCAGGCCAAGCCTGCAGTCACTGTAGCTCTGGTTCATGGCATATGCCACTGTTGGTCTGTTGACCTGCACATAGGACTGCAGTGCAATCTATGGGAACCTGCAAAACACAGTTGGGGACTGCATGCCCAAATGAAGGTTGCCCCTACCACATGTAATCTATGGGAACCTACTGCTACTATTTTTTCCAACAACCTGTGGCATGCCCAAATGAAGGTTGCCCCTACCACATGATGAGGAGATGCAGGCTTCCGAACACCTACAAGAACAAGCACTTGCTTGACAGGGGATTCTAATTGCATTTAGTGGCTTTTAGTTTTGGAATCAGCTCGTGGAATGGAGCCATCACTCTAAGGGGGCGTTTGGTTCAAGTTTTTGAGGCTTGAGAATGGGATTTGAATTCCTTACCCATGTTTGGTATGTTTAGGATTGGAAATGAGGAGGGAATAGGAGGGGGTTATGTAGGAAAGCTATTCCCATGGATGTGGGAAAGCTATTCCCAAGCCCCCCTTGGGAATAGATTTGCTTTCCTAGGAATGATGTTTAACTATTTTGTTTGGACGGTTATACCCTCTCTTTATTTTCAAATTTTCAACTCCTATCCCAAATATGTGAATCATCATGAAATTAGTGAAAGGGTATTAAAGTAAAACTAAATAAATTAAGATTCATATCCATGTGTGAACCAAACATGAAAATAATTTTTTTTAAAATTTTGAACTACCTATTCCCAACCTAACCAAACATGGGCATGGGAATGTTGAATTCCTTTCCCATGGGAAAGGAATTGAAAATCTATTCCTAGGAATCCAAAAACTTGATCCAAACGAGCCCTAAGTTGTTTACAACCTAAAATTTTCTTGTTCTTGTAGATTTGGAATGGTGAGTGCTATTTTTCCTTGTTCTTGTAGAGAAGCGGTTTGGGGATTGAGAAAAGAGGAAGAAGACAAAGGAAGAAGATGGTGGCCCTTAATGTTTTAAAAATGATAAACTTGTAATTTTTTAAAAAATTTTAAGTTGGTAGTCCTTAGTAATTTGGGGATGGCCTTTAACATTTGTCTAAAATAAATACGTCAATCAAACGTCCTTAAGGCTATCAAATGGAAGGTACGCTCCCGATCCACTGATCAACTGCAATCCAATTTGAGCTGCTAGAACCGTCCGATCCAACGGTTCACATCAGCCGATATCACCGCTTCCCAGTAAATCCCGACTTCTCTCCTCCTCCTCATCTCCTCCGTATCTCCAGACAGATCACGACGAAACCCTAGAAATCGCCATTAGCGGAGCTCCACTAAGAAAGAAGCAGGAATGCTGAGATTGGCGGGGAGAAGGCTGTCCTCTCTATCGTGGAGGCCGGCGCCGGCCTCCTCCTCTTTTCTCCTCTCGAACAGCCCTCCGATCCATGGCGGCGATCGGTGCTCCGAGGAATCGAGATACGCGGTTCCTAGGTCTTACTATCGGATGGCGATCGAATCGGGGCTCCTCGGATCGGCCAGAGGTTAGGGTTTTCTTCGTTTCTGAAGAGTTAGGGTTTCGTTTTGTTTGCCATGGATTCGTCGATTGATTGTAACGATTGTCGAGTAGGTGTTGATTAGATTTAGTGCTGTTATATACATGACGATGCTCGATGAATGTTTGATTTTGTTATATAGGTAGTAATTTCTCCAATTTGTGAACTTTTGGGAGTATTTCTCTCGGAACTTTTCTAAAGGGAGAATTTTTGGGGTCGGTAATAGTCCTAATTATTCTAAAGCGATTTTTTCTCTCGGAAAATTTGGGAGATTATTTGTCGCTCCAGGCGCATGCCTTGCTTTTGATGCGAACAAGCGGCATTGTACAGTGAAGCTTCCTTTTTTTTGTTGGGAACAAGATGTGGAACAGAGCAACACAGGAGTTTCAGCGTCGAGGACCTTTACTGTGCTTATTATACATGCGCCTTGCTCTGGTTAGGCTCACACCTCGTTTTTTTGCACCGGGCCTCCCATCACATAGATGCGTATGTGCGGTTTTTGCCTCTGACAAGTATGCTAATAGTTAGTCTTGAGCAATAGGGAATTGTTTTGTTGTCAAGCTATAACCCTGGTTGTTCCGACTGTAGTATGACTACAAATGACACAGTGGTTGTTCTAGCGTAATTTGGTTGTTTTCTGCATCATGGTTTTTTATTTATAGTTCCTTAGAATTTAACTAGATTCTACAAGTTTCTTTGCTATTTAAAATAATTTTGTAAGTTCTTCTTATCATCATTCAAGCCTTGTCTCATCGGAGTGGGGGCGGTTATATAGCAGCATACGAGAGCTCAACGAAAGAATTAGAAATGTTTTTATGACCGTCCGTCTCTGTTGATATGACGATAACCCTATATTTTGGCACCAAATTCGTAAGCAAGGCTGCAAGGTAGCTGTGAGCATGAAAGGGTCAATCCATAAAGCTTAGATGGCCAGTTGGTAGGCATGTACACCTATGTTTTGGCTACATAGGTTAAGCTCAAGCGACCCGGGAGCACCCTCCGATGTGACTGAGGATCACTCTCTGAGCTCCCCTAGCATATAGATTATAGAGTCTAGATGATACAATTTGCGACAGGAAATTGCTGTCATCTCTATGAAGAGTTAAGGTGATACAATTTTCTATAGGAAATTTCATTCATCTCCATGACACATTAAGTCAAAGAGTAGAAAGGAACGACATTTCTATAATTCCGTAAGTTTTTGTATTCACATTTGGGTTTTAGTTTTCAGAAGGGTGATCCCTTGGTTCTAATAGTTGTACAAGTCATTGACTGGTTGGATTAATTGCTAAGGGTGTGTTTGGTAGGAGGGAAAAGTGGAAGGAAAGAAAATAGAGGAGGGAAAAGTGGAGGAAAAAATTCATTTTCTCTTGTTTGGTATGGAAGAAAAATAGAAATGAAAGAAAAGGCGGGGGGGGGGGGGGGGGGGGGATTACTTTTCCCTCATAACCTAAGAAATTCAATCCCCCCAAAAGTGGGAGGAAAAGTAGAGGCTTGTATTAATTAACAATTATACCCCATATGAATGTATTATTTAAAAATTATTTATGAAATCAAATGGTAAATAAGTGTTTTTAGTTGAGGGTAGAATTGGTAAACCCTATATATTTTTTACTTTCTTTCCTTCCATTTTTCTTCCATACCAAACAAAGGAAAGTGCGTATCTTCTCTTTTCCATCCTTGCTGCCAAACACAAAGGAAATGATATTTTCTTTCCACATGGAAGGAAAATAAATCATACTCTTTTTTCTTCCTTCCACTTTTCCATCATTCCTACCAAACAAAGCCTAAGGGTTGCTATCATTGGACTTCTCTTATGGTGGTTAGCTTCCTACACATATGCTTGAAGAAACACTCTTGACTCTTTATGATTATCAGTGGGATTCTTCTTGGTAATGGAATGTTGTAGATAGGATACATCAAGTAGTAGAAGACCTGACTAAACAAGCATTCTGGACTCTTTATGATTGTAAATGAGATTCTTCTTGGTAATGAAGGGGTACACCAATTAGTACAAGATCCGACTATCCGAAGCCTCTAGGTGCGTGTTTCCACAACCACACTATCTCATGTTTGCTAGGTATTTGGGACTGCAAGCAATTAGGTTAGACTAGCTAAATTCTTGGTCAATCTTAGAGAAGAATCCAAGTTTTCAAAGACCAAGTAGTGCTGTGGTACTCCTTAGCATCAAAGTCTCCAAGCTAAAGGTTTCATAGGCCAAATATCTTCAAGCCTTCAAGGTATCACTTACATCCAAGTCATCTAAGCATAACCCTGCTAGCATATGTGAAAGCGTAAGAAGTGGTAAGCAGAAGAGGAGGATGGCTTATGACTTCATAGTGTTGGGAATTTGTGCATAACCCTGCTTCTGCAAATTGGCGCTGACCCTTGAGACTATAAGTAACAGGATATTAGTTGCCTTATGACTGCATAGTGTTGGGAATTTGTGCATCGGAAGTTCGGATAACTAGAAATTTTTGTGGGGAATGGGAGAAGGCCAAGAAGGTAAAAGGGATGTAGAAGGTTGAGTCGGATATAGGTTGTAATAACTTGAAAAGTCGAGTTGAAACCATCCAAAAATGGCTTAATTTTGTTATCAAAGATTTGACATTAAATGCGTTAATTGCTGTTATCGAAACTTTGGCATTGGTTGTTTTGAGTAAGAAGCGAGTTCCACGATTTTGTCAGATTTGATTTAATGATCTTGAGGCACAAAGTTAAGGTGGTAACAGCTGACTTCTTGGTTGCGAAGCAGTGTGATTTAGCTAGTGATGTTCCTTGCATATGCCTGATTCTGCATGAGCAAAGGTCCAAGGAGTGAGCCTTTCACATGCCTAGCACAACCTACCTGTAATAAAGATACTTTCCAAAGTTGGTCTGTGCACCCTTAGATTATAAGGAACTGTGAACACCACCTTTTGTGTGTTGTTCCGTGACAAAACTGGAATTTTAAGATAAATGTTTTCAGCGTTTGTGGAGGGTCTTTTAATTCGGTGTCAAGAATATAGAGAATAAAGATTCTACATTTTTGCTAGAATGGGATGTAATTTTATTAGAGCTCTTTATCAATATTTATAGAACTACAAGGCATGTCAGATGACATCACTGTCCCCGTCTAGAAATGGAAAATGCATGAAGCCTTAAATGCATAAAAATAAAGATAACTGATCTACTCTTTAACAAAGAAGATCGACGATGTGTGTTTCAATGATTATTCAGGTTAGTAATTGTTTATTGTTCAAGATTTGGGAATCATAGGTTTAAAGGGTACTCATTAATAAGGTTGATGCCTTCAATTTTCTCATATTTATTTTTTTTGTCCTCGTTTTTCTAATAGTATAATACTACGATAATAATTTATTTGTGTTTGCTTTCCGGCTATTATTTTGTACATCATTGGATTTCATGATATAGTTATTTGCTTGATTGTTAGGATAATGAAGATACAAAAGCAACGCCTTTATTCCAAATTAAATTTTTGGGGTTGGATGTTTGAATCTTCTTCTTCCATTTGACTCTACTAAGGGTCATGTCCTTTGTAATGCTAACAATATCTGTATCATTCTTTAATACTTCAAACCATATTAGTCTAGACCTACCTCTAGTCCTAGCAGATATATTAACAACCATTTTATCGCTCCTCCTTATGGAGGCATCTATGAGTCTGCATTTCACATGTTAAAACCACCTAACTCGTTTTTCCTTCATCTAGTCCTTAATCGGCGATGATTTTCCGTCATCTAGTCCTTAAATGACACTAGGTCTAACTTTTTACGGATACACTCATTTCTTATCATCTTTTGTATTGTCACTCATCCATCTTAGCATTCTCATTTCATCTACACTAAATGTCCATACATGTTTCTTAATTGTTCAACACTTTGATCCATAAAGCATGACTGGTCTAATAATAATATTGTAGAATTTTATTTCAACTTTAGAGGTATCTTGTGATTACAAAATACTCCCAAAACACACCGCTATTTCAACCATCCTATTTTAATTATACTAGTAAATTCACGTGCGTTGCACGTAAAATAAATATTTTTATGATATTGTTGAAAAATAGTTTAAATATTTTAATATATTTGAATTAAAATTTGTGAAACAGTTTAAATATTTCTGATATTTGTTTCTTTAAATTAATTTTTAATTTTAGTTTTTAAATATATATTTGTAGAACTTTCAGTTGTGCAGAAGAAAAAAGAGAGTTAGTTTTTTCGTATTTTTTTTCATAAATGATGGATGATTTACAAACGACACGGCTCAATTTTGAGCCGTTTCCACTTTCCAAGCCTCCTTGTAAGAGTAGAGATGTATCAGAGGTCGTATTGTTGTACATACTGGACTATGATTGGATTTGATCTGGGTACTCGTCTACTAGAGGTGTAACATACTGGACTTGATGGACTAAGAAACACACCATGCTCGAAATCCTGTACCAGAGGTCGTATTGTTGTATATAATTGCTTTGGGAGTTCATTATGGACTAATAATGAAATTGTCTAGGTTTCAATGTTAACGTAACAAATCATGAACCATGAGAGGTTTTATTAATGTGATAGGTTTGAAATTTGCTAGGAATTATGAGTTTGTGAGAGGTAACTTTTAACATGACAAAGATATAGACTTTTACTTCTTAACATGATAAAGATATGAACTTGTTTGAGCTTTAGACTTAACATGGCAAGGATATTCCTTACCCTGTTGGGGAAGAGAAATTAAGAATTCCCATAGGGAGTAACTCCTTTGAGGAGGTAATTGTTAACGCAACGAATGGTCTTCGTTAGAGGTAAAGTTTTTAACGTAACGGACAAGCTCTTTCAGATATACAAATTATGACCATCATAGGTAAAGACTTTAAAGTAACATACGATCTCCGTCGGATTTGAAGTTTAATGTGACAGAATATGGCCATTAGGGTAAAGATTAACGAACTATCTCTGTCAGAGGTGAAGTTTAACGTGACAAAATATGATCGTCAAAGGTAAAGATGTTAACCTAAGAGACGATCTCCTTAATGGGTGAAGTTTAGTGTGATGGAATATGATCGTTAGAGGTTATGTCAGCTGGGAGCTTATGGTTACTCTGCTGAGGATGAAAGGAGGACTGCTGCTGTCACTGCTCTCTTGGTAACCTTAACAGGGAGTTTTTGACTTGGCGATGACTTGGCTGGGGAAATCATAAGAGCATAAAGCTCATGATCTTCACAAGAAAGAGCAGGCACACAGCCAGTCAGATTAGCTGGTGAATGTTCAGCTAGAAAATCCCACGTAGAGGGATGATTTTCCAGCGGTAACTGTTAACGTAGTAAGAAACTTTACTGGGGAAGTCAATAGATACTACAGGGGATTAGTTGCTTCTGGTACATGGGTGATCTCCTTGGGGTGGGGGTGGGGGGAATAATCGTCAAAGGTAGTGATTAACATGATGAGGATGCGTTTTTAATTCCAACACGAAGCTAGTTGCATGAGCTCTACTAAGGAGCTATGACTCGGTTATCAGAGATGTGGTATTACATGACCACAATCGTTGGATATGATTTCGTCTCGGAAGGGGGGTGTCGACCACCTCTGACTCTGAATCAGTGTCACTATCATCGGAATACTAAGTGAGGTCGTGATTAACATTTCAGTCGTTTGGTCGGCCATCTCGGCTTGTTCGACGATTTGCTTCCAGGTATAGGCTTTAACACCGCCTATATAAACTGTCACTTCACAGAGGAAGTTGTGACTACATGCTTGCAGCAACATGGTTAAAGGTGTGACAATAGGACATCAAAGAGAGATGTTGTAGAATCTCTTGGTGTAATCCTTGACGTATTCTCCTTTCTTCCGAGCCGTGGGGAGGAGCTTGGTCATGATTACCTCAGTGTTGCCCTCTTGGAATCTGGACAGGAATTGAGTCTCGAGACTGAGCCATGAGGTGATGGAGCCTGTAGGAAGGCTTCTGAACAGTCAAAGACGACGGCTTTGAGGGTGCAATGAATAGCCTAGTCATCACAAAGTCATTGCTTATTATATCGCTGGTTTGAGCCTGGAAGTTATATATATATATATATATATATATATATATATATATATATATATATATGCTGACTTGGCGAGCCTTTGCCGTTGTAAGATTGCAACATTGACGGCTTGAATTTTGGGGATACGAGAGCATGTTCCATTCTTGTGGGGACATAGTCGATCAACCCCCACTTTCTTCAATTTATTCCTTTGAGCGACGGATGCGAGCTGATCTTGGATGCCCTTCGGGACTTAGAATTCGATAATGGTCGTAGTTGGCATGCAAGGGACTTCCTCCTCGTTATCCTTGTTCTGGTGAGACATGAGTTGTCTCATCATCTGTTGGCTCGAGAATCGTTTGTTGTTCCCTTGTTTGCTCCAAAACTTCCATGCGTTGTACGAGATCCGAAGAACCACCCCTAGCCGATGGGCTATACCGGCCATGATGATGGATTCTACTCATGTTTGGACAAAAGCTAATAGTGTAGGAAAAGGCGTAAGCAGGACATTTCTCCTCTTCGTCTTGCCATTGAGTAGGTTGGTTCTATGCAGTAGACTAGGAAGTTACCTCTGTCGGAGTTGGTTGCCCGTAATTGTAGGGTATCGTTGCCCTAGACCGGATACCTTGGTAAGGATTGTCACGTCGGACCAAGATTTGTCCTAAGCCATGATTGAAATTAGGATATGACAAGTCCTAATCCGTAGAACGTGGGGATTGACAACCCCTTGTCTTCGTCTTTAAGATCCATGTGCTCCCTAGCTTATCATATTGGCAGAGGTCACGGGGAGATTTTGAACTTTCGAAGATTTTCTTCTTAGATATTTGAGTCTTGTGGAGGAATTATCCATGACTGGAGATGGCTACAGTGAGCATCTGCCATAGTAGTTTGTGGGGTCAACTGCCATATTAGTTTAGGTCCCGACCCGAACCCGTAGATATTTCCTTTGTATATATACGTCTGACTAGTCGGATTTTACAATACTGGCCTCCCCCGTATGTGCCCCGTATGTGCAACAGTAGCTTCGCAGGAAGCTTTCGCAGTATCTTCGTCGTATGTGCAGATTGTAGCTTCCCAGGAAGATTTAGAAGCAGCTTTGCAGGAAGATTTTGTAGTAGATTCCGCCATATACGAGCCGAGCAGCTGGAAGTATCAAATTTTGACTCACTCGCTCGAGCGAGCCCGAACCACCAAGGAACACAATCGCGTAGCCATATCATTAGATATGCAGCCAACAATGCCTTCGACGATAGCTGGTACGTGTCGTGGTAAAAGAAGTTATAGACAGAGGAGGTAGGACGCTTGAACTCATCAAGCTCAGTATGTTTCTCCTTTTTCTTTTCCATCTGTTCTTCAACAGTATCTGGCGCGGAGGCAGAGCGGATGCCGAAGGCATATTTACCTGGCGGCGCCGACCCTTGCACAAAGATATGCCGCTTCCAAGCATGAACGTGGGGAGTAGATCGTTGACTGTCGAAACATTGGCACATCATATGATGGCATAGCAGTTCTCTGTAAACCGCCGCCATATCAGCATCCTTCTTCTCCAAAGTAAGGAGCTCCTCATTCGTAGGAGTGTACTCTTCGTAGGGCTCAGACTCCCATGGCAACTTCGAGATAGCATGCATATCATGAAGAGCCAAGCCCATCTCCCCGCCAGGCACGAAGAAAAGTACCAGTGCATGGGTTGTACATTTCAACCAGCGCTAAAAACATAGGCTGAGTTACCTCAATCCCATACTTGGTAGCCCTGATGGCGTAATAAAGTCCAAGCTTCTTCAGCAGGACTTCAAACTCGGTAAGGGCCAATGCAGTTAGGTCATACCACTCACGGTTACTGTATGTCCAACTCATGAGACAAAAATTCCCTGGAGGGTATAAATGACCTACCTCCAGCATCTGAGTGATGAAGGTTGCAACTCTGAAGGCCAAAGACTCTTGGTCTACCTCGTTGGCCGTCTTCGCCGGGTGCAGCACCCGCAAAGTAAATAAAGGTCCTCCCCGTACCGTTTTTGACGCGTGGAGGACTTCACCTTGAAGCTTCCAGAAACTGTCCCGACTTGGCTAGGAGTCAACTCCCAGTCCATCTCTCTGCGTAGCGAGGAAAGCGAACGAAGAGAATGGTAGGTGACGTTCATTCGCAGGGAGACGCATCCTAAGGCCATGGGCCTCGAAGAAATACTCATCCTTCAGCTTCAGGACCCCGGCTTCTTCACAAAATACTTGGTCATTGAACAATAATTGTGGTTTTAGGTAGTAACCACTCCCACCATCCCATCGAGAGAGCTTCCCAGATACCAGCATCTGCTTGAGAAAGTCGCAACGCTGGATCTCAATCATATTCATTCTCTGACGGGCCTGCCCTGTAGCAATGGTCGTCTTCGCTGCACGATATCATCCTCGAAGTTCGAGCCTACCCCGTCGTGTAAGACCTCGCTTGTTGGTGATGTCAGTGTTACTGCACAAAAGAAATAGAAGTGTCAAAAAAACATCCAGACATTACTAACATAGACAAAAGCCCCAAAAGACCAGGGGAAAAGACAATATTGTTCGTGCGTGCAGAGTTTCTACGTGCAGGAAGAGCATACGCCAGCATATCACTCGGGCTAAACCCAAGCGTGTCAGCGTATGAGCGCGTCAGCGCACTATTTTGACATGACCCTACGGCCAAGTCAGACACGTCAGCGTATGAGGGCGTCAACGTACTACTTTGACCTAACCCTACAGTCAAGTCAGGCGCATCAACAGATGACAGCGTCAGCGCACCACTTTGACATAGCCTCATGGCCATGTCAGGCACGTCAGCTAAGATAGTGACGACAACATGTTTCACCGGATAAAGCCTCTCGGCTAAAAATTCACGTGCGTCGTAGCTTAGGCGTATTTTACTAGACCTTGCTTTGCAGCTAGGTCCATACGCTGCAACAGTGAAGGGCGACACGTGATAAACTTGATGGACGTGCCATCCATGCGACCGCCAGTGCATAAAATGTCGATGAACTCTAAGGCCGACGACGGCTACTCACCCTTGGCTGTCTTTCGAACGTCGGGATGAGTCAGGTCGACGACGAGCGGCTCCGACCCGGCCGCGTCGGATTGGGTTTTGGCTTTGCCCTTTCCCTTAGCTGCAGCAGTAGACTTGGGAGCAATGGCGATGGAGAAGTCGAAGAAGAAGACGAAGGTCGAAGAGTTCTTTCTCGAAAAATCGGGGAGCAAGTAAAGTTCTCTTCAACTCAATGCCTATTTATAGGCCGCCTATATGCGTGCCCCGATAGAATTCGAAACGAACCGCCACCGCTTCGGATCACACCGAAAAATTAAATAGCTCTCATCTCGAAGAATTATTTGATAGCCTATCAAAGATGTCCAAACGTCGTGCGCCAAAATAGCTTACGCGCTCTGAACATTCCTATGCTCCAAACATCATGTGTGTTGGAAAAAGGACTTTACTACCCATGCTTCTTGTTCAAAGTATTTTAGAACTCGTTTAAGTTTTAAAAAATTTGAAGGGGATCTTGTAGAAGATGGAATTTCCTACGCTTTAAACCAAGTAAGCACCTCTCTACGCGCTGCAGACAGCGTACGACGAACAACTAAAGTTAACATTGGCACATCAAACAGACATCATAAAGACATAAAAAAGTGCATAAAAGAAGGATTTTTCATTCATTGAAAAACTATTACAAAGAATTTTCATTCATTGGACATCTATTACATATACAAAGGATTTTCATTCATTGAAAATCTATTTGCAACCAAGAAAACCTACTCTAGGGCGCATCACTTCTTCTGTCATTGGCGGCGTAGGCGCGACACTTCGATCAACTATCGGCAACAGGCATAGTCAGTGTAGGCGTACCACTTAACCTTGTCTTTCGCCATATGGATGAGACTCTGGCAGAAGGCGCAGGTAGTGGGGGCGCACCACTTAACCTTGTCTTCGGCCATGTGAATTGGCCGAAGACGGCAGATACAACTCTCCTGTGCAGCCCCCTACGCAACTTCTAGGCGTTGGTCGAATAGGGTTTCGAATGACAATCAATCCAAATCCAACATCTTGACCCTTGAAGCAGAACACAGTCAGGTTCGAACTACACTGCTAAACGCTCAGGAGTATCTCAAATCTCTGAGAGAGTTCTTCGTTAAAACTATGACTTCTTTGAACGAGGAGATCGACAACCAACAACCGACTTATGTGTCAAAGGGGAGGCTCATAGCCATTCGAAGCTAAGTCGGGGTCAAACATGAAGTTGGGTGCAAAGAGGGAATGAGCAAAGACAATCGTTCTCAAAAGCCCCTATTTAATGACAACAGCGTTAGCCCAGCGTATGCGTCATGTGGCAATCGGTCAAAGAGATTAATGTGATGAATCTCACATTAATGCCAATGAACCGGCCGCCCTCGAAATTAATGGGATGAATCTCACATTAATGGCAATGAACTTGTCACCTCGATGTCATTCTAGGTCAGCATTTCGAGTCCCGCGCCTCATACAACGGCTACACTTAAGAAGAAGTTGACCAGATTCAATGCACTAAAGGCTACTACGTCATTGGGGGCCACTACGCCATATAGGCCACTACGCCATAGAGATCACTAAGCCAGCAAGCCTACTATGCCATAGAGGCCACTACGCCAGCAAGGCTACTACGCCCTTGACATGGCTACATCCTTTAAAGCAGCTACACTTAGACTTCCCTTCAACCAAGGAGCATTTAAGGCAGTCTGACGGCAAGTTCGAGTTCCAAGACAAACGCTTCGAACAAAGTGCAACACGCTTCGACTCTCATATAGATGACGACAACACAGGAATCGAAGATGCGTTCACCACTATGTCGAACAGTCGGCGTAGGCATAACTCGAACCTACGTCACTAGAAGCCAAGGATACTTTGAAGACCGAGCTGACAGCTTATATCATTGTAATGATTAAAGTTTTATCAAAGATAGTTGTGCAGTGCCATGTGGACTCTTCCCCGCCCCAAGGCATTCTACAGCACCAAGATCTCTCTGGCGTAGGGTCATCCCTACGCCAACAACTCATGTTGTACTTACCACATATGATCCCACACGTCAAAGTCATATCAACCTAGACTTTCCGTGGCGTAGGGTCCTCTTCTATTCCAACAGACCGAGATCTTTGAGTAGAGCACACACGTCACGTGTCATTGACTCAGTCCTGGTCACGAACGGGTGCCAACTACCCAAGATCTCAGCAACATGTGAATCTCAACAACTGTCACGTGTCGGCTCATCCGCAGTCCAACAATACAGTTACAACAGATTCAGTCCTACTATCACGCGCGTAGCCCCCTTGCGCCCAACATATCACGCGCGTAGCGTTCCTACGCGCATGAGTGGATCCAAGGTTGTAAAAGGCGCTAGGCGGTAGGCGGGCGGCCACCTACCGTCTAGCGCCTAGGCCGCCTAGGCGGGGCCTAGGCGGCCTTCTAATATTAGACGGTCACCGCAAAAAACATAGGAATTAAAATATGCTAAAGTGAAAATTATACTCCAAATTTAAAGTTTCTCATAATAAGTAAACAAAGTCAAATTCATAGTTCAAGACAACATAGACAAGACTACAAGTTCAAACATAATTCAAGTAGCTAACAATATTATAGCAACAAAATAAGAATATCTTCTCTCTTTCTTCTAAGTGTCCGTCGGCATGGATCTCACTTCTTCATTTTCATAATCAACAAAAGCCATAGAAGGACCACAAAAGCTGCTGGTGCGTAAAAAAAATCCAGAGAAAGAAAGAAAGCAGAGAAAGAAAGAAAAAAAGCAAAAAAAAATTCCAGAGAAAGAAAGCCACAGAGCACAGGAAGAAAGAAAGAAAGAAAACAGAGAAAGAAAGAAAGGGAAAAACGCACGCCTCTTCTTCCTCTCTCCTGAAACCTAAATCTGCTCGAGAAAGGGAAAAAAAAGAAAGAAAGGACAAAAAATTCGAAACAGAGAAAGAAAGAAAGGGGAAAAAAAAAAACCTAATCTGCTCCTGCTCGAGAGAAGAAGATGAAGAGTGAGAAGAAGTGAAGAGGAGAAGAAGATTGAGAAGAAGAAGTGAAGAGGAGAAGAAGGTAAGAACCCTAACCTGCTGCGTCTTCTCCTTCCTCCTGCTGCGTCTCCTTCTTCCTCTCTCGAGTTTTGCTGCTGCCTCTTCTTCCTCTCTCGAGTTTTGCTGCTGTGGTGCTTTTTTACCTATTTCGGGTTTCGGGTCTCGGGTAGCTGAGAACAAAAAAAAAATTTCACAAAATTTTTCGACTCCGCCTAGGCGGCCGCCCCCCGCCTCGAGCAAGTTCGCCTAGGCGGCCGTCCCACCGCCTCGATCGCCTAGGCGGCCGCCTAGGCCCGCCTTTTTGGCTCTCCCGCCTGCAGACCGATTCCACCCGAAATCTGGGCGCCACCGCGCCGCCCAGCGCCTAGGCGGCGCCTAATGGCGCCTTTTAGAACACTGAGTGGATCATTCCACAAAGCAGCTATAAATAGAAGGATCATTCCTTCATTTCACACGAATTTCAACACACACAGAGACAAGCATTCTGAAAGTCAGAGCATACTTCAGAGAGCCGAATTGCCGTTCCCTTGCAATCAAACATGAATACTTGCAATTTTCTCTCAACCGTCGTCGGATCGTCAATGGAGTAAAGGAATCAGAAGCAGTATTCGATCTCCATCGTCACAAGTCTCCAGAAAAATTGTACTTAAGAAGATCATGACAAGGGTCAACCTTCCGTACTTCTTTCGTTTGTTGATACAAAAGTTCGTTTAAACGTTTCAATGGCAAACAGCCAGGTCATGTCGAATTTAAGCATTGGCTAGTCCATGCAATAAATTTAACCTCGGATATATTTTAGTACTTTCTGTGACTGTCAACGACCTGATGAAATCCCATGAGTCCTCTCACTGAAGTATAGGTATTGACAGTAAGGGGAGTAGTGACACTGGTAGAGTCTCAGTAACTAGTAGAGTATCAGTAAATAAGAGATTGTTATAAGTGGGACTATTCCAACTCAGCAAAGAAGGATCCACTCATCATTTTATGTACAGTCAGCACAGTTAGCTGAGTCAGCATAACATAATGCCTAATTGTAACCAACTGCAACACTCTGTAAGTAGTGGAGTAGCAGAGGGTGAAAGCAGAAACGAATCCCAGTATTTTCCTCTACTTTGCAATCTCTTCTGTAATTTTCCAGATCCCCAATTCTCAATAAAAACCCTAGTTACTCTTCTTTCAATTACTCTTTACTTAGCTGATATTACTCATTTGAACTGTGGTTAATGGCGGGAGCTGTTAGATCTCCTCCAGCCACTGGTCTGCCAGGGAGGGGCTCTACCAATTTGGTATCAGAGCGGCTCCAACCTGTCGTGGAGAGGAGCAAAGAGCGGAGCTCGAGCAGCAGCTGCTCTCGGCAGGAGACCACCGATGTATCACAACTTCTGGTAGGGGAGGAGCGGTTCCTCACCTTGGAAGGTACTGTTTGAACTCTAAATTCAAAGTTCGATCAATTTAGCAACTGATTTGATAGACTGTTGGAAAAATTGGGGAGATCCAGGGGGGATCGAACACACCCCTCCACCACCTACTCCTATTTCACAGACATTCATCTCATCCCCATATGTACTGCCAAGAGTGCCACCTTACCCAATTCCTTCCACCCTTCCCCAATTTGGATCCTATTCCTTGGTCGTCAATTTGCCACTGCCAGCATTTGATAATTCATCCTTTCAAGTAGCTACTCCATCACTGAACCCTAGACCTCATACTGGAGCTCCTTGGGGTGCTGGGCTGGGACTGCCACCATTACCTGCATTGACCTTGACAACACCAACACACATGAACCCTAGTTTGGCCATTCTGTGGGGAGCCAAGGATGGGGGCAGCCTACACTGAGGTTGAAGATCCCTGATTTTAATGGGGAAGAAGACGTGGAAGAATGGCTCTTGAGAGTGAATCATTACTTCAATTATTACAACACACCATAGTATGACAGAATCAAGATTTGTTCCTTTCAGCTGAAAGGCACAGCAGCCGACTGGTTAGATTGGTTAGTGAAAACCAAAAATGGATTGTTGACATGGGATGAGTTCAGTCAAGACATAAAACGGAAATTTGGCCCCTCACAGTTCACTGATCATGTGATTGATTTTAAGCTTTTGAAACAAGAAGGGACAGTCCAGGAGTACAGTTTACAGTTTCAGAAGTTATCCAAGAAGGTGGTTGGGTTTCCTGAGCAATGCTTGATCAGTCAATTCATAGGGGGACTCAAAGAGGAGGTTAGATTTGAGGTGCAGGTGGCAAATCCAACTAGCCTACCAGCTGCAATGCACCTAGCCAAGCTTCATGAGGCAAAGTTGGCAGCAATGAAAAGACTCATAAGCCTAACTTGCTGAATAGTAGGCATTTCAGTATGAGTAGTCCAAGTAACATGTCCAACACTGAAACCTCCAGGAAGGTATCTGCACTGCATCAGGTATGGAGAACAAAACACCAGTAGATCCCAAGGCCTATTCCAACACCATTTCACCAAGTGAGCTCACAAGAAGAAAGAACTTGGGCCTCTGTTATCTGTGATGAAAAGTGGGTTAGAGGGCATAAATGTAGGGACAAGAAATTGTACATGCTCATAGCTGATGATGAAGAAACAGATGGGGTCACCATGGAAACACTGTCAGACTCTTTAGACTCCACAACAAACAATACTCAGTCTCTTTGAAATATCCCTACAAGGTCTTTCTGGTTGTGCACACCAATCCACTATGAAGATAAAGAGGGACAGTACAAAATAAACCAGTAATGATACTGGTTGATTCTGGGTCTACACATAGCTTTATTGACACCATCTTTAGTGAAAGATTGGGGTTGAAACTTAGCCACAACAAACCTTTTGAGGTCATGGTGGCTAATGGAGAAAAATTATCAAGGGGTTATGTGAAGGAGTTGTAATTGAGTGTCAGGGAACTAAAATAGTGGCAGATTTTCTACAACTGTCTATTACTGGCTGCCATATTGTACTGGGAGCTAATTGGCTTAGTACTTTAGGTGGCATCAACTGGAACTTCAGAAATCTGACCATGAAGTTTATCATGCAAGGGAGAGTGCAACAGCTCAAAGGGTTGAAGCCTATCAATGGCCAGCTCAAGGAAGTAGAGGACAAAGAATTGAGGCAGAAACCACAACTTTATTTGATCCAGTTGTGCTCTTGGCAGGGGGTTAATGAAGACTCAGAGAATACACAGGAATCACCAGAGCTATCTCAGTTGCTGCAGAGGTACAGAACCTTGTTTGATGAACCCAAGGGATTACCTCCACAGAGGCTTTGTGATCACAAGGTACTTCTACCTGGTAGTAGTACTGTTTGTAGTAGGCCATATAGGCACCCTTACAACCATAAAACTGAAATAGAGAAACAAGCCCAGGAAATGTTTACTTCAGGCATCATAAGGCCCAGTAACAGTTCCTATTCTTCCCCTGTGATATTCGTAAAAAAAATTTGATGGCACATGGAGGATGTGCATAGATTATAGAGCATTAAATAGTAATACAGTAAAGGATAAATTTTCAAGTCCTTTCATTGAAGAACTTTTTGATGAACTCAGTAGTGCTCAGTATTTTTCTAAGCTTGATTTGAGGGCAGATTATCACCAAATCAGGATGGTAGAAGATGTTCACAAAACAACCTTTAGGACTCATGAAGGCCACTATGAGTTCTTCGTAATGCCTTTTGGGCTCACAAATGCTCCCTCAACCTTTCAAGCAATTATGAACACTATTTTCAAAGAATACCTAAGAAAATTTGTGCTAGTCTTCTTTGATGACATCCTTGTGTACAGCCCTACTCTCACAGATCATTATGATCATCTGGAGAAAGTCTTTAAAAAGTTAGAAGAGAATAATTTGAGAATTGAAAGAAGCAAATGCCACTTTGTACAGAAGCAAGTGGGCTACTTGGGGCATGTGATATCAGGAAGGGGAGTGGAAGTTGATCAGGAGAAGATCAGGGCTATCCTAGATTGGCCTGTACCTACAACTGTTAAAGAGTTGAGGGGGTTCTTAGGGCTCACAGGCTACTACAGAAGGTTCATTAAGAATTATGGAGTCATAGCAGGTCCTTTGACAAAGCTCCTCAAGAAAAACTCTTTCCTTTGGGAGTTGCAAGCACAAAAAGCTTTTGAACAACTGAAGATAACACTCACTCACCCCCCAGTCCTAGTCATGCCTGACTTTGATGAGGAATTTGTGCTAGAATGTGATGCTTCAAGGGGAAAGAGGGGGGGGGGGGGGGGGGGGGGGGGGGGGGGGGGGGGGGGGTATTGGAGCAGTTCTCATGCAGAGGGGTAGACCTATAGCTTTTATGAGTCAACATCTTAAGGGGAGAGCCCTAAATCTCTCCACCTATGAAAAGGAAATGCTAGCCATACTTTTGACAGTCAAGAAATGGAATCAATACCTATGGGGTAGATCTTTTTTGATAAGAACAGATCACAAACCTTTGAAACATATGTTAGATCAAAGGGTGTACACAGAGGCCCAATACAAGTGGCTCCTAAAGCTCCATGGCTACCACTACAGAGTTGAGTATAAGAGAGGAAGGGAGAACAGTACATCAGACAGTTTGTCCAGAAGAATGGAGTCTAGTTGCTCTGCAATAACTGTGGTGAGACCTGACTGGATACAACAGTTCAAGGAGCAGATGGAACACTCAGAGTTCTATGGAGATTTGAAGAAGAAGTGGGGACAGGGGGAACTGAACACTGACAAATACACTATGAGGAATGAGTTACTCTACTACAAGAACAGACTACTTATAAATCCCAATTCCAGTTTTGTCAATATAATGCTCAGGGAACATAATGATCTGTTACAAGCTGGTCATTCAGGGACTTTGAAGACCTTGCAGAGGTTGAAGAAATCTTATTACTGGACTGAATGAAGAAGTCTGTTAAGAATTATGTTCAGGCTTGTGAAACTTGCCAGAAGAGTAAGGGTGTGTTTGGTAGGAGGAAAAAGTGGGAGGAAGAAAAATAGAGGAGGGAAAAGTGAAGGAAAAGGTTCATTTTCTCTTGTGGTATGGAAGGAAAATAGGAAGGAAGGAAAAGTGGAGGGATTACTTTTCCTTCATAACCTAAGAAATCCAATCCCCCCAAAAGTGGGAGGAAAAGTGAAGGCTTGTATTAATTAACAATTATACCCCCATATGTATGTATTATTTAAAAATTATTTATGAAGTCAAATGGTAAATAAGTGTTTTTAGTTGAGGGTAGAATTGGTAAACCCTATATTTTTAACTTTCTTTCCTTCCACTTTTTCTTTCATACCAAACAAAGGAAAATGTATCTCTTATCTTTTCCATCCTTGCTACCAAACACAAAGGAAGGAAATGATCTTTCCTTTCCACATGGAAGGAAAATGAATCCTTATCTTTTTCCTTCCTTCCACTTTTTCATCCTTCTTACCAAACACAGCCTAAGACAGAGAACACTTCACCTGCAGGACTTCTACAACCTTTACCCATTCCAGATCAGGTTTGGGAGGATGTCTCTATGGACTTTATACAGGGTCTACCAGTCAGTTATTGCAAGACAACTATTATGGTGGTGGTTGATAGACTAACTAAGGCCTCGTTTGGTTCGCGGAATGGAAGGGAAAGGAAATCAATTCCTTGTCATTTCCTTTCCTTTAGGAAACTTTAGTTCCTATTGATTTTCCTTTCCGATGTTTGGCAATGCCAAGGAATTTGGAAAGGAAAGTGAATACTTCAATGTGGGAAAGTGATTCCTTCCTTGGATGGATGGAATCACTTTCCCCCCTAATTTTCCTTCCATTGGGAATCGCTTTCCTTTCCTCCTCAATTCCTTGGGCACCCAAACATAGGAAAGTAATAACTTTCCTTTCCCAACCGGGAGATTCCGCGAACCAAACGAGGCCTAAGTACATTCATCTCTTTCCCCTACCACATCCCTTCACAGCTACCATGGTAGCCCAAACCTTTATAGATGGGGTCTTCAAGTTACATGGTATGCCCAAATCCATCATCTCAGATAGAGACCCCTTATTCCTCAGCACATTTTGGAAGGACTTCTTCAAAGCACAAGGAACCTCCCTTAAGTACAGCACTGCCTATCACCCACAAACAGATGGGCAGACAGAGGTTACAAACAGATGTGTGGAAGCCTATTTGAGGTGTTTTTATGGCCATAAACCCAAGGAATGGAGTAGATATCTTCCATGGGCAGAATTCTGGTTCAATACTAATTGGCACACTGCCACAAAGATGATTCCATTTGATGCTGTTTATGGGAGAAAGCCACCACATATCCTAACCTATGTCAATGATGCTGCACAGGGCAAGGAAGTGACTGAAGCTTTAATTTCCACAGACAATGCTCTACATATACTCAAGGATAACCTACTCTTAGCCCAAGAAAGAATGAAAAAAAATGGCCAATTTGCATCAGATTGACAGAGTTTTCTGTAGGTGATTTGTTATATCTAAAGCTGCAGCCCTACAGGCAGATATCAGTTGCTCAGAGGAAGTCTCAGAAACACTCTCCCAAATATTTTGGGCCCTATGAAGTTCTGTCCAGGGTTGGACCAGTGGCTTATGAACTTAAGCTCCCTGAAGGTTCTTTTATTCATCCAGTATTCCATGTATCACAACTCAAGAGGAAGATCAGTGCCAAGGTGGGAGTTCAGGATACAGTACCTACTTTAAGGGAGGAGCTAATCCTGGAGCCAGACTAGATCTTAGAAAGGAGGTTGGTCCAACGAAGACATCAGGCGGCAGTGGACATTCTGGTTCAGTGGAAGGATGGCAGTGTGGAAGAGGCTAGTTGGATGGCCTATGATAAGTTTGTGAAGACCTATCCATATTTTGACCTTGAGGCAAGGTCCAAATAAAGGGGAGTGTATTGATGAAATCCCATGAATCCTCTCACTGAAGTATAGGTATTGACAGTAAGGGGAGTAGTGACACTGGTAGAGTATCAGTAACTAGTAGAGTATCAGTAAATAAGAGACTGTTATAAGTGGGACTATTCCAGCTC
>JANAVB010005599.1:35448395-35477451 GCA_029216955.1 Iris pallida
ATCCTGTATTTAAATTCCTTTAATTTCATGTTAATTAATTATCTGTATTTTTATTTCCTGCTGTTATTCTCTGCTTTTAGTCTTTCTTTTATGTTCGGCCTAGGAGGGTTTTTCTCGGGTTCATGGTGGTTCACATGAACCGAACCCCACCTACCACCACCCCTTCCATTTAAAGACCCCATCTCCTTCTCTCTCCTCATAACTTTCCTCCACCATTACTTCTTCTTCTTCCTCATCACTCTCTCCACCTACCAGGAGAAGGCAAGTACATCTTGCTTCTCCTTCACCCATTTTTATGGTTCATTTGTCTTCCTCTTGTGATTCTAAGAGAGTTTACTACTTAGCATTTTTGATTTCTTTGGCTTGTTTCTTCCAGATCTAAGTTGTTGTGTTTTCGGTTGTCCATGGGTTTTGATCTCCCAACCTGGCGTGCTTTTCGGAATAGATAGTTCATGTGGCAGAGCTTCACATTCCACACCATTCTGAACCATGGGAACCTCATCTCTGGCTTGGAACGAAGGCTCCATAAGATTGGAGTTCGGGAGATTTAGTCACGCTCACATTCTTACGTGCCAGCGTGAATTTTTAGTCACGCTCACGTCTTTACGTGCGTGCGTGAATTTGTAGTCACGCTCACGTTCTTACGTGCCAGCGTGAATTTTTAGTCACGCTCACGTTCTTACGTGCCAGCGTGAATTTGTAGTCACGCTCACGTCTTTACGTGCGTGCGTGAATTTTTAGTCACGCTCACGTTCTTACGTGCCAGCGTAAATTTTTAGTCACGCTCATGTCTTTACTGCGTGCGTGAATTTTTAGTCACGCACACGTTCTTACGTGTTAACGTAAATTTTTAGTCATGCTCACGTCTTTGCGTGCGTGCGTGGATTTCTTATCACGCTCACGTTATGAGTGCGTGAATTTTCCTTCACGCTCACGCTGTGCGTGCCAGCGTGAATCACTTTACACGCTCACTCCTACCTACTAAACTTGGCGTACCCTTTTTACGCGTACGATTCTTGCGTGACTTGTTGGCCTTAGCATAGACTTGTTGGCGTGACTTGTTGGCCTTAGCATAGACTTGTTGGCGTGACTTGTTGGCCTTAGCATAGACTTGTTGGCGTGACTTCCTGACCTGAGTGTTTCTATTTGTTCTATAATTTATTCCATTAATGGTGGCATGATAATTCTCCTATTATATCCTTACGCCTTTTTATGAACTCGATAATCTTAGCATGTTAATATTTTTGATACATATGGTTGTGTAAAACGTGCCTTGTGTCTTGACTGGTTTATGGATACCCAGTAAGACTGGAACTTAACCCTAAGGAGTTATAGACTCGACCCCATTTAATACTAATTGACTTTTATGCCTTGTCACCATTGATAATAATGGTTATCTTGACTAAAATTGATCATGCGTTCCTAGTTGGAACTAAGAGACTGGCTAGTCGTCTTATTGAATTAAATGAATGAGACACGTTCATATTAATTATGAACTATTGTAATCAACTGGCTGATCCCGAATATTGACATACAGGCATGTGGAGGCTTCAATTTATTTATTTTTCTACAAAGCAGCATGTGTACTTTATGGTCAAGGCATGATTACTCCGTGGTTAGATTTGATTGTTGCATTACGCTATGTAAGACCTACAACCTAGCCGCACGGGTATCGTTGTAGAGTTGCGCATATCGTACCCCGTACGAAAGTACTCATTTGAATGACCATGATCCACGGCATATAATTTCACTCAACGTAGAGACTATTAAGTTAAATAAAATAATGATTGCATGGAGAGAATGGATCCTCGAGTTCTTACATGGCAGCCCTCTTGGGACTAGTAGTGCCCGACAGGCCGACTGGTTCCCACAGATACTGTAAACCTGCCACACGGGCAGGGAGCGGTATCTGCTTATATTATTATTATATATTATATATTGATGACGGGCGTCCCGCTGGGACTCGTCTAATTCATGATTGGCGCAATTGATTGACTGGATAGACTAGCCTTGCTCGCACATAGTAAGAACTGAGGAATCCCTATTTGCATAAGTCCAGGATAACTTGGGACTCACAATAGCAAGCCGTAGGAGTTGATTGGCCGTTCAAGATGATTTGTTTGTGTACTGTACCTACTCTGTTGCCTAACTGAGATGATCAGAAGGTCAGGACATGACGGGCCAACTTCGGTCCTTGTTTGGTTGGGAGGTTGGTTCGAAGTGTCGTGATGTTATGTAAATCCTAGTGGAAAGCAGAGATCTATTATTATATTCTCTTACTTACTGGTTTAATCCTTCATATCGTGCTTCCTTGTGGTACTTGCTATTAGAGGTCTAACCTCTCTGGTTTTGCATGGCCAGATTTAGAGCCGGTTCCCGAGGACTCAGCTTACTTTCACCTCCAAGATGGTCAATACTAGGGGAATGATCGCAGAAGGACTCGAGTGGGTTCCTTACTTCACCGCTCATTTTGTTATTTACTTCATACTTAGCCGTTTGGCACCGACATGTTAGTCGGATTGTCTTGCACTTACTTTTACATAATTGTAATTAAATCAGACTGCAGCTGATAGCAATTGTGTATATGTTACTATACCATCTGGCTATGTTTTGTAAAGCCAGATCTCAAGAACATTTTGACTAAGCGTTTGGGACGCCTTACTGCTTTATCTTACATGTTCTCTATTTTTGCTTCTTGTTTGAATGATTGAGACAATAGATGTGAAGTGACCATAGTAAGACTTTCATGTAGTATGCACCCCCTCGTCTGGTTAGACAGCATTGATCGTATTATACGGTATTCATCTACCCGTAATACGTAGCTGGCTGAGTCATTCCCCCGCTCTCCAGTATTCTGGTTCTGGGGCGTGACAAAGTTTTAGTGGTGGCCCATGCAGGTCTGATTTCAGACTTGTGGGGTGTTTTGATTTATAGGATGTCTCAATCACACGTGTTTCCCCTTGATCTCATAATTCGTTATTCTCAACCCTTGCTTGACATTCCGGCATCCTTTGACTTCATTGATCCTTCATGTCCGGTTGTTTGATTGTTCTCTTGTCCCTTTTCTTAGGGGCACTTCGTCCGCATCGGTCAGAGCTGGACAACAACAGGGGCAACATGGACAACATGACCAGGTTGGTCAGCAACAAGGGCCAGTCTCACCTCAGGAGACTATCCAAGAAGAAGTGATAGTAGAACCAGCAGCTGAACCGCAGTATCCGGAAGTTCCAATACCACCCACAGTTCCACCTACCCAAGTGGACACACCAGCCCTTCTGGAGATCATGAGAGGATTGATGGCTACTCAGCAACATCAGATGTTGGCCCAGCAGCGCATGCACACTCAGCTACAAGAGCAGAATGTGTTTCTCAACCAAGGATTGCAGACGGCTTTGGAAAGAGGAATGAGGACTGATTCAGGAGCATCAGCCAGGTTTTGCAAGTACAACCCCCGCCGTTTCGAGGGCACGGAGGATGCCATCTCAGCAGATGCATGGCTTAAGGATATTGAGGCTATTCTGACAGCAGCTAAGGTACCGGCAGAAAAACGTGTGGATCTAGTGAAGTTGTTACTTCAGGATCTCGCACGTGATTGGTGGGAATCAGAGGAAGTGGGCATCAGACGTTCTGTGGCTTGGGACGATTTCACTACAAGATTCAAGACCAAGTACTATGGAGTTGTGGCACAGTTTGAGCTACAACAGAAGTTTATCAACCTCAGGCAGGCCGGCAAGACTGTAGATGCTTATGCAGCGGAGTTCTGCAGATTGAGTAGATTCGCCCCAGAGATGGTAGCAACAGAGAGCCAGAGGGCCATGAGGTTTCAGCAAGGGTTTCATCTTGAACTCTTGCAATTGATAGAGGGGCACAATTACCAAACTTTTGACGAAGTATTGACGGCAACTCGAAGGCATGAGATCACCATTCAGAGGCTTGCGACAAGGACTGGGGGTCAGAAGAGATCCCACAGTCAGATTGAAGGAGGAGGGGGAGCAACGCCCCGAACAACAGCACCATCCACTGGCATTCGTATCCACGATGTGGCGATACGAGGACCAACACCACCAAGACAGCAGCAACAGCAACAGAGGAAGAATCAGCAACCCCCGGCGGGCTGCACTTATTATGGGAAGATGGAGCACACTAGAGATGTGTGTCGGACATTGAATAGACTGTGTCTGATATGTGGAAATCCAGACCATCGGGTTACCACATGTCCCATGAATTCGAGGTCAGGAGGACCAGGGCAACAGTTTCCTGCTCTGCCAGCACCAGGGGCAGGCTAGTATCGAGGACCAGCGGTGGCAGTAAGGCCGTTGGCACAACGTCCGTTAATGCCGCAGGCTCAGATGTTTCGGCAGCAGGGGCTGCCGATGCAGCAACACCAGCATTGACCACCCAGCATCATCAAGGAAGGGGCCAGCAACAACATCAGGCTAGGCCGCAGCATGGAAACCAGCAAGGAGGTCGAGGGCAAGCATTCACTCTGTCCTTGGAGGAGGCATTGGCATCGGGAGATGTTGTGGCAGGTAACATTCTCATCGCCTCATATCCTGCAGTAGCATTGTTTGATTCGGGAGCATCCCATTCATTTATATCTGCACAATTTGCGGCACGACTAGGAATGGAATTCGAGGCATTGCCAGGGAGGTTGAATATACTCACTGGTAATGGGCTCGTAGGAGTTAGTAGAGTTATTTTAGCATGTAGCGTTGTAGTTTGCGGGCATTCCTTACCCGCCCGGTTGATAGAATTTCCTGTTAAAAATTTCAACGTTATCTTAGGTATGGACTGGCTGAAAGACAGTCATGAGACAATAGATTGTCGTAGAGGGAGTGTATCTTTTGATATTCCAGGCATGAAGCGGTTCACCTTAGTCAGATCAGGAGCAACTCCACTAGAGCATGGAGTAGTAACGGCAATGAAAGAAGTTCAGATTCCGAAGGTAGTTGAAGAGTTTCTAGACGTATTTCCTGAAGAACTTCTAGGTCTACCACCGATTAGGGATATTGAGTTCAGTATAGAATTGGCACCAGGAACTAAACCGATATCAGATCGAGTTTACAGAATGGCAGATTCAGAGCAGGCCAAGGTATATCAGCATATAGAGGAACTGAAGGAGAAGAAGTTCATCCAAGCTAGCATATCGTCGTGGGCAGTACCAGTGGTACTTGTGGGGAAGAAGGATGGGTCATCCAGATTGTGCATTGACTACAGGAAGCTTAACGCGACAACAGTGAAGAACAAGTACCCATTACCCAGGATCGACGACTTATTTGATCAGTTGAGCAAAGCTAGAGTTTTCTCCAAGATAGATCTTCGTTCAGGGTACCATCAGGTGAGGGTTCGGAAGGAGGATATTCCCAAGACAGCATTCAGGTCGAAGTATGGGCATTATGAATTCTTAGTAATGCCGTTTGGTTTAACCAATGCTCCAGCAATATTTATGGATTTGATGAATCGCATCTTTATGCCATACTTAGACCAGTTTGTCATTGTGTTTCTTGACGACATTCTCGTATACTCTGCTAGTGAAGAGGAGCATGAAGACCACCTCAGGAAAGTGTTACAGGTTCTGAGAGAGAACCAGTTGTATGCCAAGCTCAGCAAGTATGAGTTTTGGTCGGATCACATTTTATTTTTGGGTCACATCATATCAGGAGCTGGAGTAGCAGTAGATCCCAAGAAGATAGAAGCAGTAGAAAGTTGGCCAATATCCAAGACCGTAGCAGATGTGCAGAGTTTCTTGGGATTGGCAGGATATTATAGAAGGTTTGTGTCAGACTTTACAAGGCTTTCAGCACCCATGACCCGCTTGACCCGGAAGGATGTACCATTCGTTTGGTCGGCAGAATGTCAGGCATCATTCGAGACTTTGAAGCAGAAGTTGATATCAGCACCTATTCTTACATTTCCAGTTGGACCCGGAGGTTTTACAGTATATTGTGATGCGTCAGGTAAAGGACTTGGATGTGTCCTTATGCAACATGGGAAGGTGATAGCATATGCATCTAGGCAGCTTCGGGACCACGAGAAGAATTACCCAACTCATGATTTGGAGTTAGCGGCAGTAGTGTTTGCTCTGAAGCTATGGAGGCATTACTTATATGGTGACCGAGTGGACATGTACACAGACCATAAAAGTCTGAAGTACATCTTTACTCAGAAGGAACTAAACATGAGGCAGAGAAGATGGTTGGAGTTGATTAAGGATTATGACGTAGAGCTTCAGTATCATCCAGGCAAGGCTAATATAGTAGCAGACGCTCTCAGCAGGAGGGGTGGCACATTTATGTTGACAACACAGAGGTATATCTTAGAAGACCTTCAGGAGATGGGCATCGAAGTTATACTTCCTAGTGATGTAGGAGTTCTAACAAGTCTGCAAGTTCAATCCGACTTGGTAGGCAGGATCAAGGCAGCTCAGGCACAAGACCCAAGGATTCAGAAGCTTAGGACAGAGTGTGAGTCAGGACTCAGGAAGGAGATGAGAATTCATGAAGATGGTACACTTAGGTTTGGATCACGTCTATGTGTGCCTGGTGGAGATATCAGACATGAGGTTATGGCAGAAGCTCACAGTTCTCAGTTGTCACCCCCAGTTTCACAAACAGGGGTATTTTGGTAATTTTCTACTTTAAAAATTATTTTGGAATTATTTAATTATTATTTGTATTATTTTGGGGTTATATGAATCGGGTTCAAATTTCAACTCGTTTCGACTTGTTTCGGGGACCCGGGTAGTTTTGACCTTAGCGGGCCCACACACTAGCTAGCCATGGCCCACAATATTACCATCAAAAGTTAGAGGGATCTATCATGACTCCATGGATTAGGTTAGAGCTAATTAGAACACTAGATTTATATTTTTAACCCCCAAACCCTAAGCAACCTTGTGTAGGACTAATAGAACAATTAGAGGGGCAAACTTGTAAATACCAAAAAGGGGTAATAGGACATGTTGTGGCCGGCCACTAGGAGTAGGGGTGGGAAGGAGAGAGAAACCACTTTTTTTTCATTCTCATCCACTTTTTCTTCTTCTTCTCCAAAGGCTCCTTCCACTTTTGAAGCTCACCATTGATTTCTCCTCCAATCTAGGTAATCCCTTCTCTAAATTTGTTTCTCTTCTCATGTAGATTGGTTAGGAACCCAATAGAAATGATTCCCATAGTTGTGTCCCCATTAGAGACCTTTTTGTGTCCATTTGGATATTTCTAGGGGTGTTCACATGTAGGTTTGTATCCCAATAGAAAAAACCCTCTTTTGGACACATGGATATTAATGTATATTGATTTTTGTGTTGTTCTTGTTTATATTCTAGATTTTTGACATGTTTTAGAATGAGTTCTCCATGTATCTAAATGTATCATATTCTTTTTCCATTTGATTATATATATGTGGTTATATATATATATATATATATATATATATATATATATATATATATATATATATATATATATATGGCTTATATATATAATGGTGGATTTTGTGTTGGTTGTGTGATGTTGTGGGCTTGGGGGAGAGCAGTAGGTTTCGGCCAAGAGGGGGAAAGGGTTGGTGTTGGTGATTGGTGTGGTTATTTGTGTTAGTAGTGGTGGTATTGTGTGTTTGTTTGTAAGGTGGGAGAGTTAGAGATGAGTTTGTGAGAGTGGGTTTTGAGAAGGCAAGTAGGGGGAGGGATAGCTGCTGAATCCAGCATGTTAGGAGGAGAAAACAGCTTCATGACAGCCCCATTTTCCTTCATGACAGCCCCCTACTATTCCCTTCCAAAACAGTCCAATATACCCCCCTTAAAACCATCCAAAATCAGTCCAATTTTCACCCTTCATAGCTGCCCTTTCACCTATATTTTCTGTCCACACAAATCACTAAATGACAGCCCCAAAAAACCCACCTAAAATCAGTCCACAAGTCCACAAAAATCTGTCCTTTTTACCAATGTGTGTGTGTGTGTATTTGTGAGATGTGTGTGTGTGTGTGTATTTGTGAGATGTGTGTGTGTGTTTTGAGAGGTATTAGTGAGTGATACTAGTATCCTATAGCAAAGCCTATATCTAAACTAGTAGGAAACCTATTAGGAAACCTATAGAGAAGTCTATGAGAGGGAGAAGTGTTATGTGGGTGTTGTGTATGAGTGGTGTAGATGAGTGTGGTATGGAAAAGGGTAAATTCATGATATAGGATAGGTAATAGGGTAAACCTATATCCCGTATCCTAACATGGTCTAGATACTTAGGATACCCAAATTTCTTGGTAGGTAAACCTTAGATAGGTTGATATCTAGCTACCCTAAGGAGCCTAGGCTAGTATCATGGGTATTTGCAAGGTTTCATTGGTTTTGGGCAAGGTTTCGGGATTTACCTTAGAAGGATAAATGCTAGTTTTGCCTAAAAATAGGATATTGGTGTTAGAAGCCTAAGATAGAGTTAGAACTTGATTCCCGTGGTTGGTAATGATCAAATATGGTACTCAAAGACTAGTTTTGACGTCGGTTGACCTTTTTGACCAAAAGTCAACAAAAATCAACCGAGAGTCAAACTTAGCCTTTAAGCGACCCGATTTGACCGAAACCAATCCAGAGTTGACCAGTTGACTAAAAGTCAACAGTTGGTCAACATTAGACTAGTTTGACCTAGGGTTGACCTAGAGTTGACCAGAGTTGACTATAGTTGACTTTTTGATCAAAAGTCAACTGTAGTCAACCGTTGATCCCGATTGACCTAGTTTGACTTGGAATGACTCCCAGTGACCTAGTATGACCTAGTATGAACCAGTATGGCCTAGTATGACTTAGTTTGACCTAGATTGACCTAGTATTGACTTAGACTTGCATTCATGGATTATATTAGTTTCCTTTTTCAGTGTTAAGCCCTGTTTGACTCATAGTATCTTATTTTAGGTCTGTGATCACTCTGAGCGTCTGTTCACTCTATCAGCTCAGGACCACAGGCGAGTACATTCACTGATAGTTTTTATTGTCTTGATATCTACTATATCCGATTCAGTGGTAGTGTCTTACTTGATTCTCGACACGATAGTTCACGGACTAGTATTATCGGATCCCGGTCATAAGATGTCATTCCTGGATTTCTTGGGATACTGGTACTTGTTGGTCTTGATTCTTGTACTTGTATTGACGCCGATTCCTGAAGAGGACTTGCTCCCCTCTTAGAGAATCCCGCGTCATGACGTGCTATGTCCGGATCCGTAATACTATTCGGGGATGAAAGAATTATTAGGGGTTATGTGATCAAGCCTTCCTGTAACTATACATTGCTAGCGTCACCCTCACCTCACGTAGGGTGTTGCAGACACCCCATTACCAGTTATCCAGGTTGGACGGCATGATTCTCCGTTGAGTACACCGCGGATTGCCGGGCCAAGTGGATAACCATCTCTTGCTTCCCTAGTCGATCACATATCGCTCTAATAATTCAAAACACCTTTTTACTTTATTTGTCATGTCTTATATTCCAGTTTCATCTTTACTTACTGTACTTTCACCATACTATGATTCATTCTCATTTTGCTCTATCTGCCTTTTATACTGTACCTTGGTTATGGGACTAAGTTCTGTTTGAAAGAAGGGTTACAACCCCGGTCCTTGTTTGGTTTAAGGGTTGTAACTCGGCTTTTAAATGGTTCCCAAGTCGCCGATATCTTTGTCTTGTATTTCATTATTACTGTCTCTTATAGTATTTCTCAATTCATATGGAACTGTTGTTGGTGTTTGTACTTGCTCATTTTTCTGACAGGATACCGTTGACAAATTTTACAGATGACTCTGAGACTGACTGCCCGACCTACTACGGGATTGAGTCTGATGAGCTAGACTTAGACCGTGGCTTATTGGTAGAGCCATTGGACTTCGCTCACCCTGAGTAGCTTAGTTAGTTAGGTTTGCCTGGCCTGCGAGCCAGCTAGTACATTTTCAGTTGTAGTATCTTTATACTTATATTATCTGAGACTCTGGATATTTGTGTTAGCTCTGACTTGTGGATTTTGGACTCGTTTTCCATTTTATCTATCATATCTCTGTTCCATGCTATCTACCTTAGTTTTGATATATGTGATTGAGACTGTATTGCTATGTCACCTCCATTCGGAGCGTATATAACTGTACAGGTACATTTATCTGTTTAGTCGCAGTATTTACAGACCCTATATACAGCGTTCTACCGCCGATTCTGCGACGTAGGCTGAACGTAACCACGTGCTCGTGCCCCTCTTCAGGGTGCGGGTCGTGACATCAGTATTCTATTACCCTGGAGGGACCAAGATGTACCAAGATATCAAGCAGCATTTCTGGTGGAACGGGATGAAGAGGGAGATAGCTAGATTTGTTTCCCGTTGCTTGGTATGTCTGCAAGTGAAGGCAGAACAGCAGAGGCCAGCTGGGTTATTGCAACCGCTTCCTATCCCGGAATGGAAATGGGAGCATATTACAATGGACTTTGTGACCGGTTTACCGAGATCACCAAGTGGTAAGGACGCTATTTGGGTAATAGTGGACCGACTTACAAAGGTAGCACACTTTCTTCCTTTTAGAGTAGGACAATCTACAGAAAAGTTGGCAGAGTTGTATATGCAACAGATAGTCAGACAGCATGGAGTCCCTGTCAGTATTGTGTCGGACCGAGATACCCGCTTTATATCACATTTCTGGAAGAGCTTACATCATAGTCTGGGTACCAAGTTAAGATTTAGCACGGCTTACCATCCGCAGACGGATGGACAATCAGAAAGAATGATTCAGACTTTAGAAGACATGTTACGAGCTTGCACTCTAGATTTGGAGGGTCTTGGGAGAGTCACCTGCACTTAGTCGAGTTCTCATACAATAATAGTTATCAAGCCAGTATCCCGATGGCGCCATTCGAAGCACTATATGGTAAGAAGTGCAGGTCACCGCTTGCATGGGATGATATCGGGGAGAGAAAGATGTTAGGCCCAGAAATGATTGTTCAGACGGTTGAAGTGGTTAAGGGAATTAGAGAGCGACTTTGAGTTGCGCAGGACCGACATCGTCATTGGACGGACCAGCATCGTAGGCCATTAGAGTTCTCTGTTGGGGACAACGTATTCTTGCGGATCTCACCTACTCGTGGAGTCATTAGATTTAGCGTTCGCGGGAAATTGAGTCCGCGGTACGTGGGCCCATTTGTTATCCTTGATCGGATAGGCGACGTTGCTTATCGTTTATCCCTTCCACCTTCGTTACGAGAGGTGCATGACGTGTTTTATGTATCTCAATTACGTAGGTATGTATCGGACCCAAGCCATATCCTCGATCATTCGGAGCTGGTTGTTGGTACCAACCTGTCTTACGAGGAACAGCCTGTGTCCATTTTGGACCGAAGAGAGAAGATACTTAAGAACCGAACAATTAGTCTTGTCCATGTTGCTTGGGGTCATCACTCCTTGGGAGAGTCAACGTGGGAACGTGAGGATGATATCCGATCACGATATCCACACATATTTGACTCACAAGGTATATCTCTTTCAGTATACCTTGATTGTCCTGATTTTTCATGCTTATCACCTTATGGGTAGAGCTACTTGATATCGTGGATTGATGAATTTACATATGTAGTACTTGCTTTTGATATGGTAAAAATGATTGCTTGCTCACTAGAATTGCTTGTATTAGTTTAGCTCCGATATTTCTACCTGCTTGGATTTGAAATTCCGAGGAAGAAATTTTTCTAAGGTGGGTAGAGATGTCACTCCCCGTTTCCAGAATGCGTATTTTTATACATGTACAACTCATATATATTTATTTAGTATTTATCATGTATTATCCTGTATTTAAATTCCTTTAATTTCATGTTAATTAATTATCTGTATTTTTATTTCCTGCTGTTATTCTCTGCTTTTAGTCTTGCTTTTAGGTTCGGCCTAGGAGGGTTTTTTCTCGGGTTCATGGTGGTTCACATGAACCGAACCCCACCTACCACCACCCCTTCCATTTAAAGCCCCCATCTCCTTCTCTCTCCTCATAACTTTCCTCCACCATTACTTCTTCTTCTTCCTTATCACTCTCTCCACCTACCAGGAGAAGGCAAGTACATCTTGCTTCTCCTTCACCCATTTTTATGGTTCATTTGTCTTCCTCTTGTGATTCTAAGAGAGTTTACTACTTAGCATTTTTGATTTCTTTGGCTTGTTTCTTCCAGATCTAAGTTGTTGTGTTTTCGGTTGTCCATGAGTTTTGATCTCCCAACCTGGCGTGCTTTTCGGAATAGATAGTTCATGTGACAGTGCTTCTCATTCCACACCATTCTGAACCATGGGAACCTCATCTCTGGCTTGGAACGAAGGCTCCATAAGATTGGAGTTCGGGAGATTTAGTCACGCTCACGTTCTTACGTGCCAGCGTGAATTTTTAGTCACGCTCACGTCTTTACGTGCGTGCGTGAATTTGTAGTCACGCTCACGTTCTTACGTGCCAGCGTGAATGTCACCCTCATTTTCCGTATTTCCTGTATTTCGTATTTGTACTCGTAATTGATTTTGGCACGTATTTTATTTTCTCGACTTGTGGATTTGGTTTCTCGTAAATGGGTTTTGGACCATGGCTTGGTTTTATTTTGTGCAGTTGGTTTGGTTTGGTTTGGTTCATCATGAGTGGAACACCTTAACCTATTCTCCACCCTCATTCCACCATAACCCACCATCATAAATCCCCACCTACTTTTCTCTCTCCTCATAATTTTTATTTATTTCTTCTTCTTCTTCCTTCCTCTACACAACACCATCACCTATAGGCAAGTGCACCTTGCCACCACTTGAGAACCACTTTTTATTTGTCTATTAGCTAGATTAGGCCATGGAGATCAACATTAGAACTTAGGTTTTTTGTGATTTGGAGTTTCCATTGTTCTAGATCTAGATTTTTACTATTTTCGGATTTGCATGATTTTGATCTATTTAACTTGGATTTTAGTTTGTTTTGATGCTTCCATGTGGAAGAGAATTCAATTTTACTCAAGTTAGAGCCTTGAAAATCTAAATTTCGTTTTGATTTGATCAAGTTATGAAGTTTTGAACTTTGGAGTTCTTGGAGTCTTCTTCTCGGCCTGGAGAAGAAGACAGCAGCCTGCGCTCTTTAGCGCAGTGCTGGATTGCGCATCCCCCTCGGCCAACACTTTTTAGCGCAGCGCCGACCGCAAAGCTTGTCCCTTGGCGAACTACGCTCAACCCGAGTGCGCATGGATTCATGCACAGTCTGCTCATGCGCAGTCTGCTCCTGCACAGTCCACTTCTGCGCAATCCATCCATGCGCAGTCCGTCCCTGCACAATCTGGCCCCGCGCCATCCATTTTCTGCGCAACCTGAATCAGCGCAATCCATCTGCTACGCCATCCACTCCTGCGCAGTTGGTATCCTGCGCAGCTCACCCCTGCGCAGTTGGCTCCTGGCGCACTTGACTCCTGCGCAACCCGACCCCAGGGACCCTTGCGCAATTTGTCAAATCATGGAGATTTGGTTTTATTTTCTTTAAGCTTGACTCTTCTACAGCCCTGTGTATTGATATTTCATTAGATATTTTACGCCCATTTTATATCCTTACGCCTTTTGTCATGAACTTGATTTTACTTAATATGTTTGGAATGACTATTGTACATGGCTTGATATGGCAAGGAACTTGCATAACACGACAGTGACCCGTAGTGGTGCACTCCTGACATGACCAACCTGACTTGATAGTGGCCCGTGGCGGCGCACTCCTGACTTGACTTGACTTGACTTGACTTGATAACTTAACTTGACCTGCCTTGACACCGTGGGTGGTTCTTTCTTGCTTGCTTGTTAAATCCACTTGTCCAGTCTTGCATCATGTCTAGGATGGGACTCCTGAGTACCACGGTCAGGAGTACCTACTAAAATGGATTAAGGCTAATAACTAGAATAATTCAGTAGTCATGAGAGATTTCTCCAGTTACAGGCAATCCCGTTATCCCAGCCGCAATTGTTTGGACTTGTAGCCTGCCGTCGAGTAGGGCACATTTCCAGCTCACCGTCGTGTGGGGCACCTAATTATTGATAACTGCTTAATGAATTCAAATCGCCTGAATAACCTGGATTAGCTGCAGGGCTTGTGGCTGGAGGAAACATCTCATTGCATCTTGCTAGTAACTAGGCTTGTGATAACCCTAGTTAGTTAATGTAGAAAGCCGTAGGCAATGATTGGCCGTGATTGCTTGGATGTAGTCTAGTCCAGTATAGTATTGTCTAGAATTGATTGATTGTAAAAATGTACCAGAATGAATGAAGGATTGTCACTATAATGATTGTCACTCCAGATTGTCACTATAATGATTGTCACTCAGGATTGTTACTTGACCTGATTTCTTATATTTTATCTTGCTGATAAATAGTGAGAGAAACCAAGTTCCGTTCAGACGAAGGGTTACAACCCCGGTCCTTGTTTGGTTTACGGGTTGTAACCTAGCTATCTGAATAGTCCCATGGTTATCTCATCGTATATCATCCTGTCATGCTTTTCCATATGTCCTGTCTTTTTAGTGATTCTATACGAGATTGTCTTTTATATTACCCATCATGCTTTTCTTCAACTACTGGCTTTTATTATGTAATTACATTATTGTGCTAATTTGCTGGCTTTTGTTCTTATTTCGTGGCCTCCTTTGTGGCACTTGCTCTTTCTGGGGTCTGACCCAGCTGGTTTTGTATGGCCAGATACCGGAGCAGCAGCAAAGGATCTACCTGTCTTCCAGCCCAATGGTGAACACTAGACGGAACCCGGGCAACGAGTGGGTTTCCTATTTTGTTTCGCTCACTCTATTGTAAAATCATTCTTTTGAGACGTTTAGCCGACGAGCACCTGTTAGCTCGATTGCACTTTACTTCTGTCTGCCTACGGGCTGTAATCATGATTGGCAACTCGAGGTTGATCATGTATGACTTAACTCTTGCTAGTCCTTACATTTTGTACGACTAGCTTCATGATCATCTGGATATGTAATGTTTGGGACGCCTTACAATTGTATATTTGGTGATCTGATATCTTGTGATTATTATTAGTTGGTTGAGATTGAGACAATAGGATAATTTATGACCCTAAGAGACTGATGGCTTGTAGATAAACCCTCACATATCTAGACAGCCGTGACCGTATGGTGAGATGGATTCCATTTCATTATACGTAGCTGGCTATATCCGCCCCCCGCTCTCCAGTATTCTGGTTCTGGGGCGTGACAGTGAATTTTTAGTCACGCTCACGTTCTTACGTGCCAACGTGAATTTTTAGTTACGCTCACGTCTTTACGTGCGTGCGTGAATTTTTAGTCACGCTCACGTTCTTACGTGCCAGCGTGAATTTTTAGTCACGCTCACGTCTTTACGTGCGTGCGTGAATTTTTAGTCACGCTCACGTTCTTACGTGTTAACGTGAATTTTTAGTCACGCTCACGTCTTTGCGTGCGTGCGTGGATTTCTTATCACGCTCACGTTATGAGTGCGTGAATTTTCCTTCACGCTCACGCTGTGCGTGCCAGCGTGAATCACTTTACACGCTCACTCCTACCTACTAAACTTGGCGTACCCTTTTTACGCGTACGATTCTTGCGTGACTTATTAGCCTTAGCATAGACTTGTTGGCGTGACTTGTTGCCTTAGCATAGACTTGTTGGCGTGACTTGTTGGCCTTAGCATAGACTTGTTGGCGTGACTTCCTGACCTGAGTGTTTCTATTTGTTCTATAATTTATTCCATTAATGGTGGCATGATAATTCTCCTATTATATCCTTACGCCTTTTTATGAACTCGATAATCTTAGCATATTAATATTTTTGATACATATGGTTGTGTAAAACGTGCCTTGTGTCTTGACTGGTTTATGGATACCCAGTAAGACTGGAACTTAACCCTGAGGAGTTATAGACTCGACCCCCATTTAATACTAATTGACTTTTATGCCTTGTCACCATTGATAATAATGGTTATCTTGACTAAAATTGATCATGCGTTCCTAGTTGGAACTAAGAGACTGGCTAGTCATCTTATTGAATTAAATGAATGAGACACGTTCATATTAATTATGAACTATTGTAATCGACTGGCTGATCCCGAATATTGACATACAGGCATGTGCAGGCTTCAATTTATTTATTTTTCTACAAAGCAACATGTGTACTTTATGGTCAAGGCATGATTACTCCGTGGTTAGATTTGATTGTTGCATTATGCTATGTTAGACCTACAACCTAGCCGCACGGGTATCGTTGTAGAGTTGCGCATATCGTACCCCGTACGAAAGTACTCATTTGAATGACCATGATCCACGGCATGGGATTTCACTCAACGTAGAGACTATTAAGTTAAATAAAATAATGATTGCATGGAGAGAATGGATCCCCGAGTTCTTACATGGCAGCCCTCTTGGGACTAGTAGTGCCCGACAGGCCGGCTGGTTCCCACAGATACTGTAAACCTGCCACACGGGCAGGGAGCGGTATCTGCTTATATTATTATTGTATATTATATATTGATGACGGGCGTCCCGTTGGGACTCGTCTAATTCATGATTGGCGCAATTGATTGACTGGATAGACTAGCCTTGCTCGCACATAGTAAGAACTGAGGAATCCCTATTTGCATAAGTCCAGGATAACTTGGGACTCACAATAGCAAGCCGTAGGAGTTGATTGGCCGTTCAAGATGATTGTTTGTGTACTGTACCTACTCTGTTGCCTAACTGAGATGATCAGAAGGTCAGGACATGACGGACCAACTTATGCCTTGTTTGGTTGGGAGGTTGGTTCGAAGTATCGTGATGTTATGTAAATCCTAGTAGAAAGTAGAGATCTATTATTATATTCTCTTATTTACTGGTTTAATCCTTCATATCGTGCTTCCTTGTGGTACTTGCTATTAGAGGTCTAACCTCTCTGGTTTTGCATGGCCAGATTTAGAGTCGGTTCCCGAGGACTCAGCTTACTTCCACCTCCAGATGGTCAATACTAGGGGAATGATCGCAGGAGGACTCGAATGGGTTCCTTACTTCACCGCTCGTTTTGTTATTTACTTCATACTTAGCCGTTTGACACCGACATGTTAGTCGGATTGTCTTGCACTTACTTTTACATAATTGTAATTAAGTCAGACTGCAGCTGATAACAATTGTGTATATGTTACTATACCATCTGGCTATGTTTTGTAAAGCCATATCTCAAGAACATTTGACTAAGCGTTTGGGACGCCTTACTGCTTTATCTTACATGTTCTCTATTTTTGCTTCTTGTTTGAATGATTGAGACAATAGATGTGAAGTGACCATAGTAAGACTTTCATGTAGTATGCACCCCCTCGTCTGGTTAGACAGCATTGATCGTATTATACGGTATTCATCTACCCGTAATACGTAGCTGGCTGAGTCATTCCCCCGCTCTCCAGTATTCTGGTTCTGGGACGTGACATCTTTAGATAATCATTTATGTATTTCTGAAATATAATATTTTACACCAAGCATGATTTTTTTTTTTTTTTGATGTATTTGATTACAAGGAATTTGATTACTAAAAATATGAAAATTTAGAGTATATAGCCGTGCACAAACACCTCCGAAGTAAATTATTATATATTAATATATGTAAATTATTTGCTTCATTGTTAGTATCTACTAAGCCATGAATCTAGAAGGGGATATATGCAAATTTATTGAGGTATTCAAGCATGTTATGCGTGCCTTTTAGGTAAGCTGTTCTTCTAAAGGGGCCACAAATGAGGAGACAGTCAAATCCTTGATTCTTAATTATGCAAATTTCAATTTATGTTAAAAGCAAGAAAAATTTTGAGTTGCATCCCACATTATTTAACCATATTCAAGATACAACCCACAGATTTATCATAATGTATAATATCCTCCACTTCCGTCAAAAACTGACGGTCAACTCTGTTGACCGTTAATTTTTGACCGAAATATCCCTTCCCTTTTTTCAAGCTGACGAGGGAAAACTAGTAATAATGGTGATTTGTTAGGGGTATTTCGGTCAAAAATTAACAGTCAACGGAGTTGACCATTACTTTTTGACGAAAGTGGGAGGTATTGTACATTATGGTAAAGTAGTGTGATGCACCTTAAATATGGTTAAATAATGTGGGGTGCAACTCAATAAATATACTGCACAACAAAACGGTACGGCACTACACCTAACCTTAAAACAAATTGGGAAACGACAAAAAAAAAAATGAAATAAAGCACCATAGAGTAACAGCCGTTTCAACAAATACTAGTGGACCAGCTTTGCAAAATCCTTGTAACAAATTAATTAGGAAGAAGAGGTGGTGAGTGAGTGAGTGAAAGAAACCTCACAGCCTCTCTTCTTGGTTTAGGAAGTCGACCTCCCATCAAACCCATCCAAAAAATCTCTCTGTAAAAATCCACATAAAAAAAGAATCTAAATAAAATAAAATAATAATTTATTATATGAAAAAAAAAAGGACATTCCAGTATTACCACGCTTCTACAAAGGTAGAATATGAAAAATGTCAAAATATATACAATTTTATTTTATTACATAATTTTTCACACAGAACATTTAAGTTTTACTCGATGAATTTTTTTTTAAAAAGAACTGAAATGTCCATTCTAAGTGCATTTCACTTGAATTGCAACTAAACAATCCACTAAATCCTCAATTCCTCCTAAACTACTTATTAGAAATATATAAAAATATATAAAATAATAAAAACATCCTTAATAAGGAATTTGGACATTTTTTTTTTTAAACAACAAAACGGTCTTAGGAATGACATTTTTTTGTCCCAAACAAAAAATGTCCATAGTAAGAGATTTATATATATATATTTTTTATAAGTTTACACGGAGAATTGAAATTTGAGAAAATTAGAGTAATATTTATAATGTTGTTGTAATTCAGTTGGTTATGAGACATTTTTGTGAGTGGTTGATTTTGAGTTCAAATCTTAATAGATGCTATATTTTTTAAATATAAGTTGACCTCCTTACCACAAACATATTATCTAAGAGCATCATTAGTAGTTGGGACTCTCCAATACAATTTGGAGCCCAAAATTTAAAATAAAAAAAAGATAAACGTAGAATGGGTTGGGTTTGTATGAGAATAGTAGGAAATGATAAAGTGAGCTTCGGTCCCAAAATTGTGTGGTCAAAAATTAATGTAGGAAAAAAATAATATAAAGTTTAGAATCTAGAAAGTTTGGCTCCAAATTGGAACTTACTATTCTACAAAACGAGTTTCTACAATCTAGAAATTGGGAGGCCCAACCCTTAGCACCCATGGATGGGTTGGGACCAAAATTGTAGAAATTGGGACTAGGAATGACACTTATTATTCTACAAAATGAGCTCCTACATTCTAAATCTAGAATCTAGAAAATGGGATGGGCCTTACTAATGATGCTCTAACTAACTATTCTACAGGAGTAGTATACGTATCATTTCAATTTTTTCTAATTTTAATTCTCGATTTTTTTTTATAAATAAAAAAATAGATTAAAAATGAGTCCTTGATTAGAAAAAAAAAATTAAATAAAACGCCCATGCCCTTAGTAAGCGCATTTTTGTTGTTTAGCTTTTTAAAAACTCTTCGCATGAAAGTTTCAGTTTTTTATTTGTATTTTTTAAAAAATATGTTCTTCGCTGCAATATAGTGAAAGTCAAATTTTTCGTATAAAATCTTTTGTTTTATATATATATATATATATATATATATATATATATATATATATATATATATATATATATATATATATATATATATATATATATCTACTATATAATAGGAAAATTTGGTGGTGAAATTTTTGAATTTCTAAAATACCCTTGAGTATTTTATAAATATGATGTTATTATGTCAACTTGCTTGTCATTTATATTTAAGAGTCAAAGCAATAAAATTTGCATACAAGTTTTCTTTTTCCATACAACTTTTCATGTTTCAATGGTAATAAACTTTTCTATCCTTACCATTTTTCAAAGATTATTATCTCAATATTTTTTTTTTTAAGTTGTACTTAATCTTTTGCCATTGTAAAAAGAAAACACACACACATGAATAATCATCTGAAAAAGACGAGAAGACAACAACTGACCTTATGATATTCTAATTATTTGCACGTATATGTAGACTAATTACTATATAATAGAAAAACTTGGTGGTGAAACTTTTGAATTCCTAAAATATCCTTGAGTATTTTATAAACATGATGTTATTATGAACTTGCATGTCATTTATGTTTAAGAGTCAAAGCAATAAAATTTGCATGCTATGAATTTTTTTTTTCCATACAACTTTTCATGTTCCAATGGTAATAAATTTTTCTGTCATTACCATTTTCCAAAGGTTATTATTCTCAATAAATTTTTTTTAAAAGGACAAAATTCGTACTTCGAATCTTTTGGCATTGTAAAAAGAAAGCACACACATGAATAGTCACATGGAAAAGATAGAAAGAAGATGACTGACCTTATGATATTCTAATTAAAATACGTACAAAATATGTACAAAATACGTACATATAGACTAGTATATATAAAGTCTTTTATTTCTAACTGTTCTATATGTATATATAAATATAAAAGGTCCTTTATTTCTTGGAGTGAGTCTCTCTCTCTCTCCCCAACCAAAATATTGTTTAAGAAAACTCTTCTTCACCCACTTCGCTCTGACTATATACCTTCCACCAATTCCCAGCTCTTTATTACTGGAATATTCATTCCTTCCCCATTCCTTCACACTTGCTCTATTTGGACATTTGGGTCTACAGAGAGAGAGAGAGAAGAGAGAGAGAGAGAAGAGAAATGGGGAGGAACGGGAAGTGGGCTCTTTCCCTTGTCCTCTTCTCCTTTCTGCTGCTTCTTTCCTTTGTCACTGCTGCTCAAGGGGCTGAGAGGAGCCAGAGGACTGAAAGAATCTCTGGTGTGTGTTCTTTCCTCTTAAAGTCTGTTATTTTTGCTCGAAATTTTGATCTGGGTCGTGATTATTTTCCTTGTTTGGTTGGCTGATAGCTTCAAAATTGGATCTTCAGTTGATGCTCTCTCTCTCTCTGTAGGGTTAGATTTGATCTGCAAGTTATTCATGTGTGGTGGGGTTTTGACTTTTAATTTTGTACTAATATCATACTGATGATGCTTATAACGATTGGAATTTTATGATCACATGTTAGTCTGTCATGTTCCTAATTAATCTGAAATTTTTATGGTGTCATTAGGAGAGAGTCATGGACGCATTTAGTGATGATGAGATCACCTTTCTAGTTTGTAGCACAAAATAATCGGTTGGCACACCAAGATACACGCCTGGACACGCCGAATTGGGTGCCACGTCGGTGTCGCCGTGTCCTCATCGTTATGTGTCGTATTCGTGTCCGTACGTGTGTTAGATTTAACCATGTATAGCTTAAATTATGTTTTTTTAAAATCTTATTTAAATGAGTTGCGCTATGAGATGGCAGTGGTAAGGCTCATTTGAGAATTTTTTTGTTTTGTTTTTTTGTTTTTTTTTTTTTTTTGGTCCACTTCTTGAGGCCGCTAGCTTGGGACCGTGGCCGCCCCGCGACCACCCAGCCATCCCATGCCCACGGGAGGGCTCGAACTTGGGACCTCCCCCAAGTGAGCCCCCCTCCCTAACCACTTGGGCTAGGGAGCTTGGATCATTTGAGAATGATATCTATGATTTATGTCTTCCGCGTGATCTTGTAAGGAATTTGAATGACCCGTAGACGAAGTTTGGGATTAGTGCATATCGGAGTGAGTATGGCGCTGTTTGGACAAAACACGGAAGGTCGTCTTTGGAGTTCATAAGCCAAGGATGACATCTTGTTCTTGCTAATTACAGGCGTGGAGAGAACCACCTACCCAGTCTCAGCCTTGATAACTTTCAAACCCATTCTTTTAGGGAGTTTGGATACTAGGTATCTATTTTATCCTTCCATGCTACAATGTGCTAACACTGCTCTGTTGTAATCTCTTCCTTCCTGACTAAGTCTCTGGGAGATGGTGTAACAAAGTCAGTCTTAGGAGATACTGTTTCTGGCCCAATCCTATGTGCTCTGATTATCCTATTCGAGATGCATCCCTTCTGAGCGAACAACGGTAAATGTAGCAAATTGAGAGAAAGTTCGAAGAAGCAATGCGAGAAATTTGGTTCGGTTAGTGATGTCCCAGGAGCATGTTGCTACTAACTAATACGTGGACGAGATTACTCCGTGAACATATCAACTTGTTTTCCTTTCTGCGAGATATGGTTATGAAGGTTGTGCTTCTTCTAACTTCATTTGATGAGATCTTCATGTAAGCCTTTTCCTATTTAAATGGTGTCAGCTTTGTAGAAAGCATTAGGGTTGAGGAGCTCCATAAAGAATTTTGAAAAAAAAAAAAAAAAAAAAATCTCTGGGAGATGGTGGAACAAAGTAAGCCTTTCCCCAATGTATGTTGCGGGATACCTAGCCAAGGCAACTTATGAGAAAGAGATGGCTTTGCCATAGAGCCAACAAGGCCGGCTGGTGAGTAAAGTAATGCTTCTTTTTTAGACACCTCCCAGTTCTAGACAGAGAAGAGGCTATATCAAGACGAGTTTGGTTTGAAACCACTCAACCTTTAAGGTTCAATAGAAGGCAAGAGCGAAATGGAGATGTATTCCCCAAATTCATTTAGATACAGATTATCCTCGTGTTTGTGCCCTCTATGTTTTGGATCAGCATTCTTCCTCTTTAGCTGGAGTGTCTATTAAATCCTGTCTTATGGATTATGTTCGGATCAGCATGTTTCTTTTATGTACCATAAATGAAGAAGATGACATCATAGCACCTTTTGGATCAGTGGTCCTAACACACTCCAACAGCCTTCCCTTCTAGCCTGCAGTTTGATTTGAGCATTATACAATATAGTTGGTTATGATTTTCAGAGAACTCCAGTCATGATATTCAGCTATGAAATAATCTTTGATGATGTTCTACTTTGAAACCCCCTTACATTTATTTAATCTTTGCTTGTGGAATTTTAAAGTACAATACAAAGAATCAGTTGTGTTCAATTCTGTTTCCTTCCCAAACTTCGATCTACTTCCATGTTGTCTTTTGATTTTATTTCCAATGTAAGAAGCCTGTAACACATCCTCTCTTTCCCCAAGTGGGATAGTCTTGAACCGATACTCCTAACTGCTATAACATTAGGCCTAACATGAACCTCTCCTAACATCTTCTAGTCAAAGTTGAAAGTAGAATTTTCTTTTTGACTTCTTCGCTATTGTTAATTGATTAAGTTCATTCCATTTCTTTAGCATGAATCCTTTATGTGATGCTTCAATCATTTACGCTTTTCCTTCATTTTCCGTCACCGACTTTGTTAGTAATACAGTCTCTCTTACTGAAAATATCCCACGTGTATCTTCTAAATGGTAGGGAGTGCCGGTGATGTTCTTGAAGACGACCCTGTTGGAAGGTTAAAGGTGTTTGTCTATGAGCTTCCTAGCAAATACAATAAGAAGATCCTTCAGAAGGACTCAAGATGCCTCAATCACATGTTTGCTGCTGAGATCTTCATGCATCGGTTCTTGTTATCAAGCCCCGTCCGAACTCTCAACCCTGAAGAGGCCGATTGGTTCTACACACCTGTTTACACTACTTGCGATTTAACTCCAAATGGACTCCCTCTCCCGTTCAAATCACCAAGAATGATGAGAAGCGCAATACAACTAATCTCCTCCAATTGGCCTTACTGGAATAGAACTGAAGGAGCTGACCACTTTTTTGTTGTCCCGCATGATTTTGGTGCATGTTTCCACTATCAGGTAAGGAAAAAGCATTAGTATAACAATTTCCGTACTTGTAACTATGATAATTTTCCTATTCCCTTTATAGCTGTTTGTCTTGTTTATTCATACTAGTCCATAAATTGTTTATGTTTATTTTTAGTGAATTTGTTGGGATAAAGGCTTTGTCGTTGTATGTTTAGTGTACTACAAATGCCAGCAACATTTGAAGCACGGACCACTTTTACTTGAACTTATTCTTTTCTACAACAAATTAGAGTTGAGTTAGATTAAGATAAAGAGAGTGGTATGTTAGAGATTTATTGTACCCTGTCGATTCATGAGATGAAGAACATAAATTAAATTGATTGCGGAAGCGTACCTGAATCCATTGCTTGACTTGATGGATGTTGAAGCGATCGTCTCTTTATTGGGTTCGATCTTCCAACTTGCTACGACCCTTAATGACAAAGGTGAATCCAAATCCTTTGTCCCTCTCTTTCTGTTGATGGGGATGCAAAAGAGAAAACATTTTCTTTAGTGGCCGTATAAGTTGGGGACCATAACCCTAATGAATACACATATTTATATATGTGTTGATATTTCTAATTTGGCCCCTCATCAAATTAGAATTATCTCCGGTATCTACATATTAATTCCATGACTATTATACCCTTAAGCCAATTTCCAAATAGACCACTTTAATTTGGCTTAATTATTTAGATAGCCCAAACACAATTAATTTTACATGTGTGGCCCCTTAATTATTGAATAATTCCAACAATCTTCCACTGGGCCACATATGTAACCTTATAATTGTGTTAACCTTAGTGAGCTCATAAATTGCTATCTTAATTCTTAGGGTATATCCGGACAATTTCGTCCATTAACCATATCAACATAGGATCAAAGCGGCATTCGTCACATATAGCGTAACTAAACCATCAATGGTCACATATACCAATATAGCTAAACGACATAGATCAATCATGGATGCGTAGCATAGAAATTACACGCAATGTGATCAATACATGTCTATTTCTAACTGGTCCTCCTTAACTTTAATGAGATCAATACTTTAACAGAATGAAAACAGAATGAACTGAATTTTCATATATCTGATCAGATAAATATCCAAAATACTTTAATACATAAATGTGTCCAAAACTAAATAGCACCTAAATTCATAAAATACAAACTTTCACTATATTGCCATATTCTTAGTTAACACCCATATGAGCAGTATGCTCATGAAAGACCCTGGGTGATAATGCTTTTGTGAGCGGATCCGCTAACATGGAGTTTGTCCTAATGTGCTATATGAACACTATAACCATTCTGAATTCTTTCCTTCACAACTAGAAATTTTATGTCAATATCCTTGACTTATACAAGTTTCTGTTGTTATTGGAATACAGTACTGCTGATTTATTGTCACACCATAATTTCATGTGGTCTTTCAACACCGTACTGTAGGCGCAGCCTTGTGACAATTTTGCAACCATATTCCCTGAATAGATATCCCACAGCATGTTATAAACCTTGCTTTCATGGTGGAAGAAATTATGAGTGCATGTTTGACACTCACCCAAATATACCTCCATTAGTCAGCATAACCTGATGTGGATCTCTTGCTGTGTTGGCATCCAACAAAATCGGAGTCGGAATACCTTATGATCTCCAGAATTATCCGATCTCCTACAAAGAGCATATAATTTCATATTCTCTATTAATTACTTAAGTAGTTTGACTGCTATCCAATGATCCATCCATATTTGCTTAAATATATGCCTAACATCCTAATATGTACGCAATATCCTGACGCGTACATACTTGAGCATACATTAAACTCCCTACAACTCATTATGAAGGAAAAATCTATTGTATTTTCTTAATTTTAAGGCTAACCTTAGGGCACTTGATTGAAACCGAATTTGTCTCATTTAACGAGAGATGTCACCTGGTTTGCATTGAATACTTTAATCAATATACAAAACCAGAAAATTATTCCTACTCCCACTGAACTTGTGATACACACAATCTTCAACAGTGTTCATCTCAAAACCAAACGAGATAATCACTTGAAGTACCTTTGACGAGAAGCTTGCTTGAGTTCATAAATAGATTTTGTCAATTTACAAACCATATTCTTTGGGTCTTTCGACACAAAGTATTCTGGTTGCACCATATAAACTGTTTCATCAATGTTACCATTGAGAAATGTTGTTTTGACATCCATTTAATGTAATTCAAGATCAAAATGTGCAGCATGTGCTATGATTGTTTTAAAGGAGTTTTTCAAAGATATCGAAGAGAAAAAAACTCTTTAAAATCAATCCCAAAATTTTGAGTAAAGTCACTAGGTACAAGACATACTTTATACCTCTCCACATGATCCTTCGAATCCTTCTTGGTTCTAAATGTCCGTTTGCAACCAATGGATTTCATACCTTTTGGTAATGAGACAAATTCTTAAACTTTATTGTCTTGCATGAATTTATACTCCTTATTTATTGTATCAATCCACTTTGAGAACTGGAACTTTCCATGGCCTGACGGAAGTTGATTAGATCATCTTCCAGTATCCACAGTCTTCCTCACGTTCCCAGAAAAATATGACAATATTATCCGAAATTATATTTCTCCTTTCTCTGGTGGACCATCTTAATATTATCGGTTCTTGAGGTTGTTGAGTTTGTTCCTTAGGAATAATTACCTTATCTTAAATGGGGTGCCGCTACGTTCGTTGTTAAGGTATCTCAACAATGACTTATAGAGGTAATTCGACATTGTCTTATTGAGACTCCGAATTCACTTCTTGATCATGACAGGTATATAATCCTGCACATCGTTAAAAGTGATAGTAGGAATCGTAATTGATTCCTTCTCAAAGACAATGATCATGACTTTATTTCTCTCCCAAACTCAACATCCTCAAAAACTATTTCACTTCTCGTCTCAAAAATTTCTTTTGTGTGGGATCATATAATTATTAACCCCTTGATTTGTCAGCATAGCCAATAAAGTAGTTGCTTACAGTTGAACTTTGGTCTGTATTTCCTTTACACATTAATATAGACATTAAAGTCTATAAAGTCAATAAAATCCAAATCTCATCAAACACAAGTCGTTCAACTCTATTTCTAGAGATATGACCTAATCGCTTATGTCATAATGAGGCTAAAAATATTTATTGTTAATTTTGTGTTTAGTACCACATGACTCCACTTGCAAGGTTTCATTTAAGCTGCAATAGTTTAAACTGAATATAGGCGATCATAAATCTTAAAGGAACCGTTATCAATAATATTTGGATTTAAAGATAGACTAAACTTATTATTTTCAAATGAACAATGATAACCAGATTTGTCCATTAAGGAAACTGAAACTGAATTTCGTCTAAAAGACGGTACAATAAAAGTGTCTATCAAATCCAAATAATAATCGGTTCCTAAAAATAACCTAAAATGTCCTATTGCTTTCACTTCTACTTCACGAATTGCCGTCACCCACATAGATGTATCTTTCACCATCAATTGACTTTCGGTTAACTCAGGCAACCTTACCTAGAACATTAATGTGGGTAGTCCAACTAGAATCTAACTACCATGAGTTTCTTGGTACTAAATCTAAATTAACCTCAGAACAGATCAAATTTAGAAATGTACTTTTCTTTATACGCATGCGTGGTACTTTGTACATTTCTTCCTTATGTGTCCTGTCTTATCACAAAAGAACAACCCTTAGTTTTATATTGTTGTTTCTTTTGATCTGGACCCTTAGCAGCTACTGTATTCATTTCTTTTTGCCCTTAAAGTTTATCCCATTAAACATGAAAATTAAAATCTTATTGGCAGATATTTTAACAACATTAACTGTAAAGAGAACAAAGCAACCAAAAACAAACATGCTCTAACAAATAACCAAAGCGTAAATATAGTCAAACAAATTCAAATAATGGTGAACCCCATCTCAAGATACCTAGTACATCATTAATATCAAGTCTTTGGACAGTGATATTAACTGCAAGTGGTATTCTTGGTGTAATGATCAAATGTTGACAATAAGTCATGTCAAATAATAAGCCTATCTTTGGATCGGGTTATTATTCACATGTAAACCGTATAATTGTCACACATTTATCACCACAAGTATGTGTGCAATTCGGCCAAGTATTAACCTTCCTTTGGGCCGGCTAATACCCGCATGAATATACACACACAAACATCTGACATCCCTCATAGACTATCTACGCAAGAGAGGTCACTTTGGCGACATCTTGTTTCAATGAGTCTATTCAGAATATTAGACAACTATTGCTAGTCTCAAAAGGTACCAAAAATTTGAATGTTGACGAAATCTTACAAAACTGAATCATGTCCAAATCTTTATGCTTATTTGAATTAAATAATCATAAATCCTTATGCACATGCATATTTAAAATATTATAACTTAAATAAGATAATCATAAGCATATGAATCTCTTTACATGATTCAAACAAATTTCTTAATTTGACTAAACTGAGCATTGTCAACATAATAAAATTCACGTAATATTTTACTGAAGATATAGACCAATAGATTGCTTCAAATAATCCATAAAGATTATATTAAAATAATCTGCTGAAGATATGTACGTCAATAGATTATATCAAATATATGACTTAGAACATAAATTTATTGGAAACTAAATTCCAACAGATACTGTAAGGCCCTCAATTCTGCTGTATCTTTCTGGGAAATGGCTCTGCCGGTCAAAACAACACTGATAGTATACATATTAAATATTTTTCTATTATCATGTACAACTCCAAAGAGATTACAATAGTAGTACTTATGACAAATTTAAATCACCTTGATTCCTTCACATGCAGCCAGGCCAGGCTCTTAGTATTTCTGGCTCCAAAATAGTTACTCATCTTCATCAACAACATAGTCATTGATAATGATCATGGAAAGATATAAACTACAAAAAAAAAAAAAAATCTACTGCACATATAATTATCATTGACAACTTAGTATTTCTTGGTCCATCATTTTCAATATTTTCCACTTACACATATAATCGAAGGAAAACCATTGTTATTTGCAAGCAGAGAAATAAACAAATATGCAAAAAATACCATAGAAACCTCATATTAGAAATCCGAATACCCATATTCGGATCCGGAATGGCCGAGTAAAACATGTGGATCATTAAAATAAATTAATCTAGCAATTGGAATCCTAAATTAATTCTGATTTAACGATCTAGGGTTTCTGAACACCAACAAAATTGAATATGTAAACTTCAA
>JANAVB010005599.1:35664394-35755702 GCA_029216955.1 Iris pallida
GGCCCCCGACCGCCCCCAGGGCCGACGGCGCCAGGGGAGCCGCCGGCGAGCGGCTGTGGCCGGACGCCGCCGACCATTTCGGTCCCGGCGGACCGGCGCCACACCCGGGAGAGGCCCTAGGGCTTGGGGCCCCCTATGGGGGTCGGACGATGACCTCGACCTACGGTGATAGGTTCACGGGCTCGGGAAGGGGCTTAGCTGGAGTTCCGGCTCGGACGGGAGGGACGGAGCCGCCAGGAGGGCGAGGAACACCGGAGGCAGCAAATTCTTTAGAGAAACGGCGGATTCCGCCAACTTCCGGGAGGGGATCTACCCCACGACGACCACCACGGGCGAGGATCCGACGGAGAAAGAGGCCGCTATAGCACAGACGCAGTTCCCAGATTTCCACCTTGAGGACAAGGTGGCTCTTTTAGGGACGGTATTGATGTGGGCCCACTTTTTAGGCCTTTCAGTTATTTAGGCATAAAGGGGTATTGTGGTCTTTCACCACAATAACCCTCTTAGGGTTTTGTTTCTCCTTTCTATTTATAGCTAGGGCTAGCCGTCATTAGTTTTCATGCTTGTGTTGAGAAGAAACTCTCAAGCGTCATTCAGAAGGGTTTAGACTTTGTCCGTCCATCAAAGTTGGGAGTTTGTTCTTTTCTCTAATAAAGATCGTTATTTTCCTTCTATTTCTATTTTTCTATAAATTATTTGTGAATCGATCTGGTCGATTCACATCACACCCACATAGCTTTCATGTGCAGGCACAGGTAGAAGCTCGTGGCACGGAGCTCGCTTGGATGCGTCGAGGCATGGAGTTCCTTGGCGATTCGAAGCGTGCGGCCGCATGGAGTTAAGACTTATACGGGACATAATGTATGGACGTCGCCTTCCGAAGCATCCGCTGGCTCAAAAGTTGTAAATGAGAGATGAGAGAGAGCTGAGTGACTTGTAATGTGAGCTTGAGTGAGTTTGAGAGACTTGTAAACTTGGCCTTGCGCCCTTTGTAATCTTTGTTTCAATATCAATAAAGAGCTTCTTTGAATAACTTGTGTTTTGTTCTAATTTCCGCTGCTATTATTCAATGTCTCTGCATGGGACTTCTGTGCGACGACCCCGTCGCAGCCGCTGAAATCGGCCATTATGGAACCCGCCTTGCACGAGCGCAATCTAGGCTCGTGCGACATCACGCCTTAGCGAGGACGATCGCTCCTACGGGAGCGGGGCGTGACATAATGGTATCGGAGCACGGCTTTACGTCCTTGGACTACCAATTGAATTTTTTAACTCCGTTATTTCCGCAAACTCTGAAGTATTGCTCCCGCAAAGTTGATATCGTTGGTGCGCTCTCTCTCAATTGTCCCACGGGATGTCCATAAATAAGTCTAACTATTTTGCAAAACATAGGAGAACAGTTTTTGATAAAACAAAAAGATGGTTTGCGTAAGCACGGTTGGCTAAGTTGGGCTGGGCATATACACCAAGGATTGTGTCGACCTTAGCAAAGTCGAGTGCGGGATTCATAGTGTTCGAGCTAGAATGAGTTGAACTCGATTGAGTAAATATGGGATGACTGTCGATAGGGGTGCTATCGAGCGACGGTATCGTCGATGCGATATAGATGAGCGTGCTTGGAATTAGAGGAATGGTTCGAACGAGATTCGAAGAAGTCGATTTTGATTCGAATGATAAGTTGAGGATTTGTCAAATGACTTCATCCCTGAGTGGTGTATGCGATGGCCTCAGGGATGTCGATCGATCGATTGAGGATTCGGGGTGTCGATGAGTCTAACAGCAAGCGTCGCACATATGCAAAGCCTTAGATCGTGTACGATGGAGTGAGTTGTTGTCTTGAAGTTTGATAAGTTGATTCGAACGACCTAGAAATTGACGTGCACGGAACGTGCACGGGATTGAGTATGGTGCGAATATGAAACGCGAAGATGATTGAGTAGATAAATCAAATCGAGGAAAAAGTTAGTGTGTACGAATGGATGACTTGATCGAGGAAATTGATACGGATCGTATATGAAAAGTTAGTACGACAGATAGATAGCGAGCATGAAAAGTTGAATTTTGAAGTTACGTAATGACTCTGAGGATTGGATTGAATGTTGCTCGATGATTTGAGTTAGCAAGGAATGTTGCGAATTGAGAAAACACGTTGGTCGATGACTTAAGATAAACGGATGAACAATACGCGAAATTGGTTTGAGGAAAATTGATGTTGTGAATGATTCGAGGGATAATGATCGAACTTGAATTTGAATGTCGAGGAGATTATCCAGTCGAAGGATAGCATCATTCGCACGATTCGAAATTGGTTGCAAAGGAAGATCGTCAGGTTACACATATCGTCGATGGTATTGAGACGTATCAAAAGATCGATATACGATAACTCGGGGGTACTCTGACTCGACGAATGACGATCGTGCAAGTGTTATTGTTCGGTTGGATGCTATACTTAGAATTTTGATTAAGATGAATGTTGGGTGAAAATGATCGTATCTTGATGGTTACGTTGATAGCCACAACGTCGACGATCTTGTCTTGCGCGAGTGCAACTCCAGCCTCGCACATGCGTTGCATCGGATTTGGGGCGATCGTTCCGCATGAGCGCTGACATGGTGATTCATGTCGCGGGAATGATCAAACTCGAAAAATCAGGATGCGGCAACTCTGATTGTCTCGACTTGTTGGCTTGATGCGAAAGTGAACTCGAGGATTGTAGGACTTATGATTGACGAATGAATGAAACTTGAGGATTGAGTAGGTCCAATCCGCGCATCGAGAATGAATTAGTCTGGACACAAAACAAGAGTTACGTCCCGATGAGAATGATTATCTCGCGGGAGCGTGCATGGTGATTCGTGCCCACCGTGGATAATCTGACTCGCGTGAGATCGGGGCGCAACATATTGTTAAGTTGGACGACCTTGTGATCGATTACGTGAATTGGGATGAACGACTTAGGGAGTATAGAATGTGAATTATGGATTAGCAATGAATTGTGTCATAGCGTGCTTGATTTGAGAATAAATGATAGGCGAACTAATGTCGAACGTGTTCGAAGAGATAGACGATACAAAATGGCTTGATGAACGAGCGATATGTTCTTATCGAAGAAATCGGTTGAAACGTTATTTATCGTAGGATCGCTTTACTGAACGACTCGGACCCCGTGCGACGAATATTGGGATGTGCGTAGGAAATCGATGCTCGATGTTTAGAAATCGGAGTGATGCGAGCTTGGGTAGAAAACCCCGTACTATCAACTTGGTTTGACCTTAGGATGGGGTCAGTGTTGATATTGTTGTTTGGGAACTATGATTCCAATACTGACGGTTTGACTTTAGCCTAAAGACGTAGCCTAGCGGTTAGACAGACGTTCCGGCGCGAAGCGATAGGAATTGTGGAGGCACCACTCGCGAGTCTCGGCTGACATGCACGTATATCAGGGACGTCCGAATATGTGCACGATCCGACTCGAGTGGTGATGGCGGATTCTCTATCATGAGGCTTGGCTGAAATGCATTATTTTGGGGACGCCTAGAATATGTGCACGATCCAACTAAGTGATACGTTGAATCAAGTGAGACTTGAGGAACGGGAAAGTGTCGAGGATTTTGAAATCGTGAGTTTTGAAGAAAAGATTGTGGGTAGCACGAGCGTGGCTCGGATGTGAGGGAACGCATAGGCGTAGCGTGTGCGAGAGTTCTTGAATGTTGAGTAGAAATGATAAGTCAATAAGTAAGTACTCAGTTAGTTTCGAGGACGAAACTTTTTCTGAGTGGTGTATGATGTGGTGCCCCGTCCCGCTCAGTCAATCGGAGGAATAGGAACGCCGACGGCGTTCGAACTTAGCCTTGCAACGGCTGCTCAGAGACATCGCTCGGTCGAGACGACCGCTCGCTCAGGTGGGGTAGTTTCGGTGAACTTGCCTCATCTTAGCCTTCACATAATAAATCGTGTGTTTTCAACTCGCACAAGTAGGCTTGATAATAAAAGAGCCGTATCCACATAGCTAAAGGGAATAATCCCGACAGGTCGAATTGAGTTAGAATATGGAAAGGTCCAATGGTCGGCTTAGAATTGGTGCACGACGTGCTTTGAAAATGACACTCGATCCTTCTTCCCGTGGCTTAGGAGAAGGAAAGTTGGTTGAGTAGGCGAAGTATGAACGTAGCCTAAGTCATAGGCGTCGCCCGCATAAATGCTTCATAAAGCAAGCACGGTCCTATCGTCCAAGGCTTGGCATAGCCTTGGCTTGTCCCGTGAGTTAAGTTGCGTTGCACGGCTTATGATATAAGTCTAGGCACCCAAATGACTTGGTCGTTCAGAAGTCGAGCGCATGCGCGGCACGTTTCCGCAATGCGAGGCTTGACGCAGCCTTTGCTCGTCGAGTCGTTGTGCGTTTAAGTCAGGCAAGTTATGTTAGGCTATCGGAGTGGTAGCAAGCACGGTCCTACGAGTTCTACGGCTGGGTATAACCACAAAAGTCTTATGGTCTAAAGGCCCATTATATAAAGTATGACTTGGACGATAGCGTCGAGTAGAACGTAAGTCGGTTTAAGGCACGATGCACGGACTTAGTGTTTAAGGAATGAACCAAGGGCAATGATGAGTTAGCCTGTGCGATGCGGGGCATCCACAACGTCGGAGGCCTGACGATATAGGGCTACGAACTGAGCCTGCGTGGGGCAGAATGAGGCGTCCGTGTAGCAAACTCAGTGCACGGTCGTCGTGCGACGGATCGGGGAATCGGCACCATTCGCCCACGGGTATAAGCGACATGCCGACCACGCGGCCCGTCGTGCGGCGCTGCTGAGGGCGACGAGAAGACGTCCGCCATAAACGATCGCATGCTCGATCGTAAGGGCGTCGGCGATCGTCGCCAATATGCGCGTCGTGCGCATAGAACGGGCGGCTGGGCGGAATCGGTAGTCGCAGGCGACAAGGAATCAGTGGCCGTCGTACGGGCGGTCACCCTTGGTCGTCGAGGGCGTCACTTCGGCGTCGTGGGCAAAGCGAGGTATTGAGTAACTGCCGTCGAAAGACGGTGTGCTGCTGAGCGGAGCTCTGGAGCGCGCGGAGTGCGCGGGGTGCGTGTGCACGGCAATGATGACAAGGCCAACGGACAACGTCCGCACTCCAAAAGTCGTTCCATACGACAGGCCAAGAATCGTGTGCGTGGGACACACGATTATACTGAGCCCGCACGCGTTGGAAGAAAAAAAAAGAAAAAAAGAAAAAAAAAGGAATGAACCACGGTTGATTTGATGAGTTTTGGAGAAAGGACTATCGAATAGGCATTGAGTTGAATGAAACGATATGGTAACATGGAAAGAATGCTCGCGACCGTGGGTCGTCGAGGGGTCTCAAATGATAGAAGTCTTGATATTGGTTTGAAAGAGATGGTAACATTGGAAGAGGAATGACTGTGTGAGACGTCAGTTTGTGTCGAGTCTTGCATGGTCATTGGACAACTTGTCGACAAGGAGGAGTTTCCACGAGCGGCAACCCTGGGCGCCATGGGACCGCGTCGTTCCAGAGGGAAACAGGTATAGCCGTAGCTGGACGAACCGCTCGGGTCATTCGGGAACTTTCAGCGGGGCTAGCTACTTGCGTTGAAAGGGTCGTCGAATGGCAAGGCTATAGTCCAGGATAGCTTGTGATGTTAGTGACCAATTCATATAGATGGGTCGGCACGGGCGGCAATCCGCGTGTGTGCCTTTGGATTGAGTCAGTTGAATGTGTGTACAGTTAGAACACAAGGTTTGGTCCTAAGATTTGGTTGCAACGTAGGCGACGTGCTTTGGCACGAGATGTGGCGTCGAGTCTTATGTTGTCGGCATATAAGTTGCATAAGTTGGTTTGAGTTGTCTTGAGTTTAAGTCAGGAGACGCCGCAAGGCAAAGTTGGTCGAGTAACACTTAGCCCAGAAGTCTTGATTGGGTCAGTTGGTGATCAAAGTAGCACGGGCTACGAGGCGGCGATATGGTTAGTCTTACTGAAATGCGAGGCACGGCCTCAATATGGTTTTGTAGCACGGTCACGTCGAAATGGAGCCTCTTCGCGTAGTTGCGTCTCTGATTTTGGCCGAAAGGCAAGCATGACTTGATGAGTTAACATTGATGTTGCGAGCACGGGATGGTCTAAAGGCACAAAATAGACAAGACGTCGGTCATAAAACTGATCCTAAGGCAAGACTAGAAAGACAATTGATAAGAAGGGACTATGTTGTACGAAGTAAATCAAACATGTTGGTTTTGTATGGGTGGACGAGGAGCTCATTCCACCAGTACAGTTGAGTACTGACACCCACATAGTTTTCATGTGTAGGCACAGGTAGAAGCTCGTGGCACGGAGCTCGCTTAGATGCCTCGAGGCATGGAGTTCCTTGGCGATTCGAAGCGTGCGGCCGCATGGAGTTAAGACTTATACGGGACATAATGTATGGACGTCGCCTTCCGAAGCATCCGCTGGCTCAAAAGTTGTAATTGAGAGATGAGAGAGAGCTGAGTGACTTGTAATGTGAGCTTGAGTGAGCTTGAGAGACTTGTAAACTTGGCCTTGCGCCCATTGTAATCTTTGTTTCAATATCAATAAAGAGCTTCTTTGAATAACTTGTGTTTTGTTCTAATTTTCGCTGCTATTATTCAATGTCTCTGCATGGGACTTCTGTGCGACGACCCCGTCGCAGCCGCTGAAATCGGCCGTTATGGAACCCGCCTTGCACGAGCGCAATCTAGGCTCGTGCGGCATCATGCCTTAGCGAGGACGATCGCTCCTACGGGAGCGGGACGTGACATAATGGTATCAGAGCACGGCTTTACGTCCTTGGACTATTGATTGAATTCTTTAACTCCGTTATTTCGCAAACTTTGAAGTATTGCTCCCGCAAAGTTGATATCGTTGGTGCGCTATCTCTCAATTGTCCCACGGGATGTCCATAAATAAGTCTAACTATTTTGCAAAACATAGGAGAACAGTTTTTGATAAAACGAAAAGATGGTTTGCGTAAGCACGGTTGGCTAAGTTGGGCTGGGCATATACACCAAGGATTGTGTCGACCTTAGCAAAGTCGAGTGCGGGATTCGTAGTGTTCGAGCTAGAATGAGTTGAACTCGATTGAGTAAATGTGGGATGACTGTCGATAGGGGTGCTATCGAGCGACGGTATCGTCGATGCGATATAGATGAGCGTGCTTGGAATTAGAGGAATGGTTCGAACGGATTCGAAGAAGTCGATTTTGATTCGAATGATAAGTTGAGGATTTGTCAAATGACTTCATCCCTGAGTGGTGTATGCGATGGCCTCAGGGATGCCGATCGATCGATTGAGGATTCGGGGTGTCGATGAGTCTAGCAGCAAGCGTCGCACATATGCAAAGCCTTAGATCGTGTACGATGGAGTGAGTTGTTGTCTTGAAGTTTGATAAGTTGATTCGAACGACCTAGAAATTGACAGTGCACGGAACGTGCACGGGATTGAGGATGGGACGAATATGAAACGCGAAGATGATTGAGTAGATAAATCAAATCGAGGAAAAAGTTAGGGTGTACGAATGGATGACTTGATCGAGGAAATTGATACGGATCGTATATGAAAAGTTAGTACGACAGATAGATAGCGTGCATGAAAAGTTGAATTTTGAAGTTACGCAATGACTCTGAGGGTTGGATTGAATGTTGCTCGATGATTTGAGTTAGCAAGGAATGTTGCGAATTGAGAAAACACGTTGGTCGATGACTTAAGATAAACGGATGAACAATACGCGAAATTGGTTTGAGGAAAATTGATGTTGTGAATGATTCGAGGGATAATGATCGAACTTGAATTTGAATGTCGAGGAGATTATCCAGTCGAAGGATAGCATCATTCGCACGATTCGAAATTGGTTGCAAAGGAAGATCGTCAGGTTACACATATCGTCGATGGTATTGAGGCGTATCAAAAGATCGATATGCGATAACTCGGGGTTACTCTGACTCGACGAATGACGATCGTGCAAGTGTTATTGTTCGGTTGGATGCTATACTTAGAATTTTGATTAAGATGAATGTTGGGTAAAAATGATCGTATCTTGATGGTTACGTTGATAGCCACAACGTCGACGATCTTGTCTTGCGCGAGTGCAACTCTAGCCTCGCACATGCGTTGCATCGGATTTGGGGCGATCGTTCCGCAGTGAGCGCTGACATGGTGATTATGTCGCGGGAATGATCAAACTCGAAAAATCAGGATGCGGCAACTCTGATTGTCTCGACTTGTTGGCTTGATGCGAAGGTGAAATCGAGGATTGTAGGACTTATGATTGACGAATGAATGAAACTTGAGGATTGAGTAGGTCCAATCCGCGCATCGAGAATGAATTAGTCTGGACACAAAACAAGAGTTACGTCCCGATGAGAATGATTATCTCGCGGGAGCGTGCATGGTGATTCGTGCCCACCGTGGATAATCTGACTCGCGTGAGATCGGGGCGCAACATATTGTTAAGTTGGACGACCTTGTGATCGATTACGTGAATTGGGATGAACGACTTAGGGAGTATAGAATGTGAATTATGGATTAGCAATGAATTGTGTCATAGCGTGCTTGATTTGAGAATAAATGATAGGCGAACTAATGTCGAACGTGTTCGAAGAGATAGACGATACAAAATGGCTTGATGAACGAGCGATATGTTCTTATCGAAGAAATCGGTTGAAACGTGATTTATCGTAGGATGGCTTTACTGAACGACTCGGACCCCGTGCGACGAATATTGGAATGTGCGTAGGAAATCGATGCTCGATGTTTAGAAATCGGAGTGATGCGAGCTTGGGTAGAAAATCCCGTACTATCAACTTGGTTTGACCTTAGGATGGGGTCAGTGTTGATATTGTTGTTTGGGAACTATGATTCCAATACTGACGGTTTGACTTTAGCCTAAAGACGTAGCCTAGCGGTTAGGCGGACGTTCCGGCGCGAAGCGATAGGAATTGTGGAGGCACCACTCGCGAGTCTCGGCTGACATGCACGTATATCAGGGACGTCCGAATATGTGCACGATCCGACTCGAGTGGTGATGGCGGATTCTCTATCATGAGGCTTGGCTGAAATGCATTATTTTGGGGACGCGTAGAATATGTGCACGATCCAACTAAGTGATACGTTGAATCAAGTGAGACTTGAGGAACGGAAAAGTGTCGAGGATTTTGAAATCGTGAGTTTTGAAGAAAAGATTGTGGGTAGCACGAGCGTGGCTCGGATGTGAGGGAACGCATAGGCGTAGCGTGTGCGAGAGTTCTTGAACGTTGAGTAGAAATGATAAGTCAATAAGTAAGTACTCAGTTAGTTTCGAGGACGAAACTTTTTCTGAGTGGTGTATGATGTAGTGCCCCGTCCCGCTCAGTCAATCGGAGGAATAGGAACGCCGACGGCATTCGAACTTAGCCTTGCAACGGCTGCTCAGAGACATCGCTCGGTCGAGACGATCGCTCGCTCAGGTGGGATAGTTTCGGTGAACTTGCCTCATCTTAGCCTTCACATAATAAATCGTGTGTTTTCAACTCGCAAAAGTAGGCTTGATAATAAAAGAGACGAATCCACATAGCTAAAGGGAATAATCCCGACAGGTCGAATTGAGTTAGAATATGGAAAGGTCCAATGGTCGGCTTAGAATTGGTGCACGACGTGCTTTGAAAATGACACTCGATCCCTCTTCCCGTGGCTTAGGAGGAGGAAAGTTGGTTGAGTTGGCGAAGTATGAACGTAGCCTAAGTCATAGGCGTCGCCCGCATAAATGCTTCATAAAGCAAGCACGGTCCTATCGTCCAAGGCTTGGCATAGCCTTGGCTTGCCCCATGAGTTAAGTTGCGTTGCACGACTTATGATATAAGTCTAGGCACCCAAATGACTCGGTCGTTCAGAAGTCGAGCGCATGCGCGGCACGTTTCCGCAATGCGAGGCTTGACGCAGCCTTTGCTCGTCGAGTCGTTGTGCGTTTAAGTCAGGCAAGTTATGTTAGGCTATCGGAGTGGTAGCAAGCACGGTCCTACGAGTTCTACGGCTGGGTATAACCACAAAAGTCTTATGGTCTAAAGGCCCGTTATATAAAGTATGACTTGGGCGATAGCGTCGCGTAGAACGTAAGTCGGTTTAAGGCACGATGCACGGACTTAGTGAAGGCATGAACCACGGTTGATTTGATGAGTTTTGGAGAAAGGACTATCGAATAGGCATTGAGTTGAATGAAATGATATGGTAACATGGAAAGAATGCTCGCGACCGTGGGTCGTCGAGGGGTTTCAAATGATAGAAGTCTTGATATTGGTTTGAAAGAGATGGTAACATTGGAAGAGGAATGACTGTGTGAGACGTCAGTTTGTGTCGAGTCTTGCATGGTCATTGGACAACTTGTCGACAAGGAGGAGTTTCCACGAGCGGCAACCCTGGGCGCCATGGGACCGCGTCGTTCCAGAGGGAAACAGGTATAGCCGTAGCTGGACGAACCGCTCGGGTCATTCGGAAACTTTCAGCAGGGCTAGCTACTTGCGTTGAAAGGGTCGCCGAATGGCAAGGCTATAGTCCAGGATAGCTTGTGATGTTAGTGACCAATTCATATAGATGGGTCGGCACGGGCGGCAATCCGCGTGTGTGCCTTTGGATTGAGTCAGTTGAATGTGTGTACAGTTAGAACACAAGGTTTGGTCCTAAGATTTGGTTGCAACGTAGGCGACGTGCTTCGGCACGAGATGTGGCGTCGAGTCTTATGTTGTCGGCATATAAGTTGCATAAGTTGGTTTGAGTTGTCTTGAGTTTAAGTCAGGAGACGCTGTAAGGCAAAGTTGGTCGAGTAACACTTAGCCCAGAAGTCTTGATTGGGTCAGTTGGTGATCAAAGTAGCACGGGCCGCGAGCGGCGATGTGGTTAGTCTTACTGAATGTGAGGCACGGCCTCAATATGGTTTTGTAGCACGGTCACGTCGAAATGGAGCCTCTTCGCGTAGTTGCGTCTTTGATTTTGGCCGAAAGGCAAGCACGACTTGATGAGTTAACATTGATGTTGCGAGCACGGGATGGTCTAAAGGCACAAAATAGGCAAGGCGTCGGTCATAAAACTGATCCTAAGGCTAGACTAGAAAGACAATTGATAAGGGACTATGTTGCACGAAGTAAATCAAACGTGTTGGTTTTGTATGGGTGGGCGAGGAGCTCATTCCACCAGTACAGTTGAGTACTGACACCCACATAGTTTTCATGTGCAGGCACAGGTAGAAGCTCGTGGCACGGAGCTCGCTTGGATGCGTCGAGGCATGGAGTTCCTTGGCGATTCGAAGCGTGCGGCCGCATGGAGTTAAGACTTATACGGGACATAATGTATGGACGTCGCCTTCCGAAGCATCCGCTGGCTCAAAAGTTGTAAATGAGAGATGAGAGAGAGCTGAGTGACTTGTAATGTGAGCTTGAGTGAGCTTGAGAGACTTGTAAACTTGGCCTTGCGCCCATTGTAATCTTTGTTTCAATATCAATAAAGAGCTTCTTTGAATAACTTGTGTTTTGTTCTAATTTCCGCTGCTATTATTCAATGTCTCTGCATGGGACTTCTGTGCGACGACCCCGTCGCAGCCGCTGAAATCGGCCGTTATGGAACCCGCCTTGCACGAGCGCAATCTAGGCTCGTGCGGCATCACGCCTTAGTGAGGACGATCGCTCCTACGGGAGCGGGGCGTGACATAATGGTATCAGAGCACGGCTTTACGTCCTTGGACTACCGATTGAATTTTTTAACTCCGTTATTTCCGCAAACTCTGAAGTATTGCTCCCGCAAAGTTGATATCGTTGGTGCGCTCTCTCTCAATTGTCCCACGGGATGTCCATAAATAAGTCTAACTATTTTGCAAAACATAGGAGAACAGATTTTAATAAAACGAAAAGATGGTTTGCGTAAGCACGGTTGGCTAAGTTGGGCTGGGCATATACACCAAGGATTGTGTCGACCTTAGCAAAGTCGAGTGCAGGATTCGTAGTGTTCGAGCTAGAATGAGTTGAACTCGATTGAATAAATGTGTGATGACTGTCGATAGGGGTGCTATCGAGCGACGGTATCGTCGATGCGATATAGATGAGCGTGCTTGGAATTAGAGGAATGGTTCGAACGAGATTCGAAGAAGTCGATTTTGATTCGAATGATAAGTTGAGGATTTGTCAAATGACTTCATCCCTGAGTGGTGTATGCGATGGCCTCAGGGATGTCGATCGATCGATTGAGGATTCGGGGTGTCGATGAGTCTAGCAGCAAGCGTCGCACATATGCAAAGCCTTAGATCGTGTACGATGGAGTGAGTTGTTGTCTTGAAGTTTGATAAGTTGATTCGAACGACCTAGAAATTGACGTGCACGGAACGTGCACGGGATTGAGGATGGTGCGAATATGAAACGCGAAGATGATTGAGTAGATAAATCAAATCGAGGAAAAAGTTAGGGTGTACGAATGGATGACTTGATCGAGGAAATTGATACGGATCGTATATGAAAAGTTAGTACGACAGATAGATAGCGTGCATAAAAAGTTCAATTTTGAAGTTACGCAATGACTCTGAGGATTGGATTGAATGTTGCTCGATGATTTGAGTTAGCAAAGAATGTTGCGAATTGAGAAAACACGTTGGTCGATGACTTAAGATAAACGGATGAACAATACGCGAAATTGGTTTGAGGAAAATTGATGTTGTGAATGATTCGAGGGATAATGATCGAACTTGAATTTGAATGTCGAGGAGATTATCCAGTCGAAGGATAGCATCATTCGCACGATTCGAAATTGGTTGCAAACGAAGATCGTCAGGTTACACATATCGTCGATGGTATTGAGGCGTATCAAAAGATCGATATACGATAACTCGGGGGTACTCTGACTCGACGAATGACGATCGTGCAAGTGTTATTGTTCGGTTGGATGCTATACTTAGAATTTTGATTGAGATGAATGTTGGGTGAAAATGATCGTATCTTGATGGTCACGTTGATAGCCACAACGTCGACGATCTTGTCTTGCGCGAGTGCAACTCTAGCCTCGCACATGCGTTGCATCGGATTTGGGGCGATCGTTCGCGTGAGCGCTGACATGGTGATTCATGTCGCGGGAATGATCAAACTCGAAAAATCAGGATGCGGCAACTCTGATTGTCTCGACTTGTTGGCTTGATGCGAAGGTGAACTCGAGGATTGTAGGACTTATGATTGACGAATGAATGAAACTTGAGGATTGAGTAGGTCCAATCCGCGCATCGAGAATGAATTAGTCTGGACACAAAACAAGAGTTACGTCCCGATGAGAATGATTATCTCGCGGGAGCGTGCATGGTGATTCGTGCCCACCGTGGATAATCTGACTCGCGTGAGATCGGGGCGCAACATATTGTTAAGTTGGACGACCTTGTGATCGATTACGTGAATTGGGATGAACGACTTAGGGAGTATAGAATGTGAATTATGGATTAGCAATGAATTGTGTCATAGCGTGCTTGATTTGAGAATAAATGATAGGCGAACTAATGTCGAACGTGTTCGAAGAGATAGACGATACAAAATGGCTTGATGAACGAGCGATATGTTCTTATCGAAGAAATCGGTTGAAACGTGATTTATCGTAGGATGGCTTTACTGAACGACTCGGACCCCGTGCGACGAATATTGGGATGTGCGTAGGAAATCGATGCTCGATGTTTAGAAATCGGAGTGATGCGAGCTTGGGTAGAAAATCCCGTACTATCAACTTGGTTTGACCTTAGGATGGGGTCAGTGTTGATATTGTTGTTTGGGAACTATGATTCCAATACTGACGGTTTGACTTTAGCCTAAAGACGTAGCCTAGCGGGTAGGCAGACGTTCCGGCGCGAAGCGATAGGAATTGTGGAGGCACCACTCGCGAGTCTCGGCTGACATGCACGTATATCAGGGACGTCCGAATATGTGCACGATCCGACTCGAGTGGTGATGGCGGATTCTCTATCATGAGGCTTGGCTAAAATACATTATTTTGGGGACGCCTAGAATATGTGCACGATCCAACTAAGTGATACGTTGAATCAAGTGAGACTTGAGGAACGGGAAAGTGTCGAGGATTTTGAAATCGTGAGTTTTGAAGAAAAGATTGTGGGTAGCACGAGCGTGGCTCGGATGTGAGGGAACGCATAGGCGTAGCGTGTGCGAGAGTTCTTGAACGTTGAGTAGAAATGATAAGTCAATAAGTAAGTACTCAGTTAGTTTCGAGGACGAAACTTTTTCTGAGTGGTGTATGATGTAGTGTCCCGTCCCGCTCAGTCAATCGGAGAAAAAGGAACGCCGACGGCGTTCGAACTTAGCCTTGCAACGGCTGCTCAGAGACATCGCTCGGTCGAGACGATCGCTCGCTCAGGTGGGAGTAGTTTCGGTGAACTTGCCTCATCTTAGCCTTCACATAATAAATCGTGTGTTTTCAACTCGCACAAGTAGGCTTGATAATAAAAGAGACGAATCCACATAGCTAAAGGGAATAATCCCGACAGGTCGAATTGAGTTAGAATATGGAAACGTCCAATGGTCGGCTTAGAATTGGTGCACGACGTGTTTGAAAATGACACTCGATCCTTCTTCCCGTGGCTTAGGAGAAGGAAAGTTGGTTGAGTAGGCGAAGTATGAACGTAGCCTAAGTCATAGGCGTCGCCCGCATAAATGCTTCATAAAGCAAGCACGGTCCTATCGTCCAAGGCTTGGCATAGCCCTGGCTTGCCCATGAGTTAAGTTGCGTTGCACGGCTTATGATATAAGTCTAGGCACCCAAATGACTCGGTCGTTCAGAAGTCGAGCGCATGCGCGGCACGTTTCCGCAATGCGAGGCTTGACGCAGCCTTTGCTCGTCGAGTCTTTGTGCGTTTAAGTCAGGCAAGTTATGTTAGGCTATAGGAGTGGTAGCAAGCACGGTCCTACGAGTTCTACGGCTGGGTATAACCACAAAAGTCTTATGGTCTCAAGGCCCGTTATATAAAGTATGACTTGGGCGATAGCGTCGCGTAAAACGTAAGTCGGTTTAAGGCACGATGCACGGACTTAGTGTTTAAGGCATGAACCACGGTTGATTTGATGAGTTTTGGAGAAAGGACTATCGAATAGGCATTGAGTTGAATGAAATGATATGGTAACATGGAAAGAATGCTCGCGATCGTGGGTCGTCGAGGGGTCTCAAATGATAGAAGTCTTGATATTGGTTTGAAAGGGATGGTAACATTGGAAGAGGAATGACTGTGTGAGACGTCAGTTTGTGTCGAGTCTTGCATGGTCATTGGACAACTTGTCGACAAGGAGGAGTTTCCACGAGCGGCAACCCTGGGCGCCATGGGACCGCGTCGTTCCAGAGGGAAACATGTATAGCCGTAGCTGGACGAACCGCTCGGGTCATTCGGGAACTTTCAGCAGGGCTAGCTACTTGCGTTGAAAGGGTCGCCGAATGGCAAGGCTATAGTCCAGGATAGCTTGTGATGTTAGTGACCAATTCATATAAATGGGTCGGCACGGGCGGCAATCCGCGTGTGTGCCTTTGGATTGAGTCAGTTGAATGTGTGTACAGTTAGAACACAAGGTTTGGTCCTAAGATTTGGTTGCAACGTAGGCGACGTGCTTCGGCACGAGATGTGGCGTCGAGTCTTATGTTGTCGGCATATAAGTTGCATAAGTTGGTTTGAGTTGTCTTGAGTTTAAGTCAGGAGACGCCGCAAGGCAAAGTTGGTCGAGTAACACTTAGCCCAGAAGTCTTGATTGGGTAAGTTGGTGATCAAAGTAGCACGGGCCGCGAGGCGGCGATGTGGTTAGTCTTACTGAATGCGAGGCACGGCCTCAATATGGTTTTGTAGCACGGTCACGTCGAAAAGGAGCCTCTTCGCGTAGTTGCGTCTCTGATTTTGGCCGAAAGGCAAGCACGACTTGATGAGTTAACATTGATGTTGCGAGCACGGGATGGTCTAAAGGCACAAAATAGGCAAGGCGTCGGTCATAAAACTGATCCTAAGGCTAGACTAGAAAGACAATTGATAAGGGACTATGTTGCACGAAGTAATCAAACGTGTTGGTTTTGTATGGGTGGGCGAGGAGCTCATTCCACCAGTACAGTTGAGTACTGACACCCACATAGATTTCATGTGCAGGCACAGGTAGAAGCTCGTGGCACGGAGCTCGCTTGGATGCGTCGAGGCATGGAGTTCCTTGGCGATTCGAAGCGTGCGGCCGCATGGAGTTAAGACTTATACGGGACATAATGTATGGACGTCGCCTTCCGAAGCATCCGCTGGCTCAAAAGTTGTAAATGAGAGATGAGAGAGAGCTGAGTGACTTGTAATGTGAGCTTGAGTGAGCTTGAGAGACTTGTAAACTTGGCCTTGCGCCCATTGTAATCTTTGTTTCAATATCAATAAAGAGCTTCTTTGAATAACTTGTGTTTTGTTCTAATTTCCGCTGCTATTATTCAATGTCTCTGCATGGGACTTCTGTGCGACGACCCCGTCGCAGCCGCTGAAATCGGCCGTTATGGAACCCGCCTTGCACGAGCGCAATCTAGGCTCGTGCGGCATCACGCCTTAGTGAGGACGATCGCTCCTACGGGAGCGGGGCGTGACATAATGGTATCAGAGCACGGCTTTACGTCCTTGGACTACCGATTGAATTTTTTAACTCCGTTATTTCCGCAAACTCTGAAGTATTGCTCCCGCAAAGTTGATATCGTTGGTGCGCTCTCTCTCAATTGTCCCACGGGATGTCCATAAATAAGTCTAACTATTTTGCAAAACATAGGAGAACAGTTTTTGATAAAACGAAAAGATGGTTTGCGTAAGCACGGTTGGCTAAGTTGGGCTGGGCATATACACCAAGGATTGTGTCGACCTTAGCAAAGTCGAGTGCGGGATTCGTAGTGTTCGAGCTAGAATGAGTTGAACTCGATTGAGTAAATGTGTGATGACTGTCGATAGGGGTGCTATCGAGCGACGGTATCGTCGATGCGATATAGATGAGCGTGCTTGGAATTAGAGGAATGGTTCGAACGAGATTCGAAGAAGTCGATTTTGATTCGAATGATAAGTTGAGGATTTGTCAAATGACTTCATCCCTGAGTGGTGTATGCGATGGCCTCAGGGATGTCGATCGATCGATTGAGGATTCGGGGTGTCGATGAGTCTAGCAGCAAGCGTCGCACATATGCAAAGCCTTAGATCGTGTACGATGGAGTGAGTTGTTGTCTTGAAGTTTGATAAGTTGATTCGAACGACCTAGAAATTGACGTGCACGGAACGTGCACGGGATTGAGGATGGTGACGAATATGAAACGCGAAGATGATTGAGTAGATAAATCAAATCGAGGAAAAAGTTAGGGTGTACGAATGGATGACTTGATCGAGGAAATTGATACGGATCGTATATGAAAAGTTAGTACGACAGATAGATAGCGTGCATAAAAAGTTTAATTTTGAAGTTACGCAATGACTCTGAGGATTGGATTGAATGTTGCTCGATGATTTGAGTTAGCAAAGAATGTTGCGAATTGAGAAAACACGTTGGTCGATGACTTAAGATAAACGGATGAACAATACGCGAAATTGGTTTGAGGAAAATTGATGTTGTGAATGATTCGAGGGATAATGATCGAACTTGAATTTGAATGTCGAGGAGATTATCCAGTCGAAGGATAGCATCATTCGCACGATTCAAAATTGGTTGCAAACGAAGATCGTCAGGTTACACATATCGTCGATGGTATTGAGGCGTATCAAAAGATCGATATACGATAACTCGGGGGTACTCTGACTCGACGAATGACGATCGTGCAAGTGTTATTGTTCGGTTGGATGCTATACTTAGAATTTTGATTGAGATGAATGTTGGGTGAAAATGATCGTATCTTGATGGTCACGTTGATAGCCACAACGTCGACGATCTTGTCTTGCGCTGAGTGCAACTCTAGCCTCGCACATGCGTTGCATCGGATTTGGGGCGATCGTTCCGCGTGAGCGCTGACATGGTGATTCATGTCGCAGGGAATGATCAAACTCGAAAAATCAGGATGCGGCAACTCTGATTGTCTCGACTTGTTGGCTTGATGCGAAGGTGAACTCGAGGATTGTAGGACTTATGATTGACGAATGAATGAAACTTGAGGATTGAGTAGGTCCAATCCGCGCATCGAGAATGAATTAGTCTGGACACAAAACAAGAGTTACGTCCCGATGAGAATGATTATCTCGCGGGAGCGTGCATGGTGATTCGTGCCCACCGTGGATAATCTGACTCGCGTGAGATCGGGGCGCAACATATTGTTAAGTTGGACGACCTTGTGATCGATTACGTGAATTGGGATGAACGACTTAGGGAGTATAGAATGTGAATTATGGATTAGCAATGAATTGTGTCATAGCGTGCTTGATTTGAGAATAAATGATAGGCGAACTAATGTCGAACGTGTTCGAAGAGATAGACGATACAAAATGGCTTGATGAACGAGCGATATGTTCTTATCGAAGAAATCGGTTGAAACGTGATTTATCGTAGGATGGCTTTACTGAACGACTCGGACCCCGTGCGACGAATATTGGGATGTGCGTAGGAAATCGATGCTCGATGTTTAGAAATCGGAGTGATGCGAGCTTGGGTAGAAAATCCCGTACTATCAACTTGGTTTGACCTTAGGATGGGGTCAGTGTTGATATTGTTGTTTGGGAACTATGATTCCAATACTGACGGTTTGACTTTAGCCTAAAGACGTAGCCTAGCGGTTAGGCAGACGTTCCGGCGCGAAGCGATAGGAATTGTGGAGGCACCACTCGCGAGTCTCGGCTGACATGCACGTATATCAGGGACGTCCGAATATGTGCACGATCCGACTCGAGTGGTGATGGCGGATTCTCTATCATGAGGCTTGGCTAAAATACATTATTTTGGGGACGCCTAGAATATGTGCACGATCCAACTAAGTGATACGTTGAATCAAGTGAGACTTGAGGAACGGGAAAGTGTCGAGGATTTTGAAATCGTGAGTTTTGAAGAAAAGATTGTGGGTAGCACGAGCGTGGCTCGGATGTGAGGGAACGCATAGGCGTAGCGTGTGCGAGAGTTCTTGAACGTTGAGTAGAAATGATAAGTCAATAAGTAAGTACTCAGTTAGTTTCGAGGACGAAACTTTTTCTGAGTGGTGTATGATGTAGTGTCCCGTCCCGCTCAGTCAATCGGAGGAAATAGGAACGCCGACGGCGTTCGAACTTAGCCTTGCAACGGCTGCTCAGAGACATCGCTCGGTCGAGACGACCGCTCGCTCAGGTGGAGTAGTTTCGGTGAACTTGCCTCATCTTAGCCTTCACATAATAAATCGTGTGTTTTCAACTCGCACAAGTAGGCTTGATAATAAAAGAGACGAATCCACATAGCTAAAGGGAATAATCCCGACAGGTCGAATTGAGTTAGAATATGGAAAGGTCCAATGGTCGGCTTAGAATTGGTGCACGGCGTGCTTTGAAAATGACACTCGATCCTTCTTCCCGTGGCTTAGGAGGAAGGAAAGTTGGTTGAGTAGGCGAAGTATGAACGTAGCCTAAGTCATAGGCGTCGCCCGCATAAATGCTTCATAAAGCAAGCACGGTCCTATCGTCCAAGGCTTGGCATAGCCTTGGCTTGCCCATGAGTTAAGTTGCGTTGCACGGCTTATGATATAAGTCTAGGCACCCAAATGACTCGGTCGTTCAGAAGTCGAGCGCATGCGCGGCACGTTTCCGCAATGCGAGGCTTGACGCAGCCTTTGCTCGTCGAGTCGTTGTGCGTTTAAGTCAGGCAAGTTATGTTAGGCTATCGGAGTGGTAGCAAGCACGGTCCTACGAGTTCTACGGCTGGGTATAACCACAAAAGTCTTATGGTCTCAAGGCCCGTTATATAAAGTATGACTTGGGCGATAGCGTCGCGTAGAACGTAAGTCGGTTTAAGGCACGACGCACGGACTTAGTGTTTAAGGCATGAACCACGGTTGATTTGATGAGTTTTGGAGAAAGGACTATCGAATAGGCATTGAGTTGAATGAAATGATATGGTAACATGGAAAGAATGCTCGCGACCGTGGGTCGTCGAGGGGTCTCAAATGATAGAAGTCTTGATATTGGTTTGAAAGAGATGGTAACATTGGAAGAGGAATGACTGTGTGAGACGTCAGTTTGTGTCGAGTCTTGCATGGTCATTGGACAACTTGTCGACAAGGAGGAGTTTCCACGAGCGGCAACCCTGGGCGCCATGGGACCGCGTCGTTCCAGAGGGAAACATGTATAGCCGTAGCTGGACGAACCGCTCGGGTCATTCGGAACTTTCAGCAGGGCTAGCTACTTGCGTTGAAAGGGTCGCCGAATGGCAAGGCTATAGTCCAGGATAGCTTGTGATGTTAGTGACCAATTCATATAGATGGGTCGGCACGGGCGGCAATCCGCGTGTGTGCCTTTGGATTGAGTCAGTTGAATGTGCGTACAGTTAGAACACAAGGTTTGGTCCTAAGATTTGGTTGCAACGTAGGCGACGTGCTTCGGCACGAGATGTGGCGTCGAGTCTTATGTTGTCGGCATATAAGTTGCATAAGTTGGTTTGAGTTGTCTTGAGTTTAAGTCAGGAGACGCCGCAAGGCAAAGTTGGTCGAGTAACACTTAGCCCAGAAGTCTTGATTGGGTCAGTTGGTGATCAAAGTAGCACGGGCCGCGAGGCGGCGATGTGGTTTGTCTTACTGGAATGCGAGGCACGGCCTCAATATGGTTTTGTAGCACGGTCACGTCGAAATGGAGCCTCTTCGCGTAGTTGCGTCTCTGATTTTGGCCGAAAGGCAAGCACGACTTGATGAGTTAACATTGATGTTGCGAGCACGGGATGGTCTAAAGGCACAAAATAGGCAATGGCGTCGGTCATAAAACTGATCCTAAGGCAAGACTAGAAAGACAATTGATAAGGGACTATGTTGCACGAAGTAAATCAAACGTGTTGGTTTTGTATGGGTGGGCGAGGAGCTCATTCCACCAGTACAGTTGAGTACTGACACCCACATAGTTTTCATGTGCAGGCACAGGTAGAAGCTCGTGGCACGGAGCTCGCTTGGATGCGTCGAGGCATGGAGTTCCTTGGCGATTCGAAGCGTGCGGCCGCATGGAGTTAAGACTTATACGGGACATAATGTATGGACGTCGCCTTCCGAAGCATCCGCTGGCTCAAAAGTTGTAAATGAGAGATGAGAGAGAGCTGAGTGACTTGTAATGTGAGCTTGAGTGAGCTTGAGAGACTTGTAAACTTGGCCTTGCGCCCATTGTAATCTTTGTTTCAATATCAATAAAGAGCTTCTTTGAATAACTTGTGTTTTGTTCTAATTTCCGCTGCTATTATTCAATGTCTCTGCATGGGACTTCTGTGCGACGACCCCGTCGCAGCCGCTGAAATCGGCCGTTATGGAACCCGCCTTGCACGAGCGCAATCTAGGCTCGTGCGGCATCACGCCTTAGTGAGGACGATCGCTCCTACGGGAGCGGGGCGTGACATAATGGTATCAGAGCACGGCTTTACGTCCTTGGACTACCAATTGAATTTTTTAACTCCGTTATTTCCGCAAACTCTGAAGTATTGCTCCCGCAAAGTTGATATCGTTGGTGCGCTCTCTCTCAATTGTCCCACGGGATGTCCATAAATAAGTCTAACTATTTTGCAAAACATAGGAGAACAGTTTTTGATAAAACGAAAAGATGGTTTGCGTAAGCACGGTTGGCTAAGTTGGGCTGGGCATATACACCAAGGATTGTGTCGACCTTAGCAAAGTCGAGTGCGGGATTCGTAGTGTTCGAGCTAGAATGAGTTGAACTCGATTGAGTAAATATGGGATGACTGTCGATAGGGGTGCTATCGAGCGACGGTATCGTCGATGCGATATAGATGAGCGTGCTTGGAATTAGAGGAATGGTTCGAACGAGATTCGAAGAAGTCGATTTTGATTCGAATGATAAGTTGAGGATTTGTCAAATGACTTCATCCCTGAGTGGTGTATGCGATGGCCTCAGGGATGTCGATCGATCGATTGAGGATTCGGGGTGTCGATGAGTCTAGCAGCAAGCGTCGCACATATGCAAAGCCTTAGATCGTGTACGATGGAGTGAGTTGTTGTCTTGAAGTTTGATAAGTTGATTCGAACGACCTAGAAATTGACGTGCACGGAACGTGCACGGGATTGAGGATGGTGCGAATATGAAACGCGAAGATGATTGAGTAGATAAATCAAATCGAGGAAAAAGTTAGGGTGTACGAATGGATGACTTGATCGAGGAAATTGATACGGATCGTATATGAAAAGTTAGTACGACAGATAGATAGCGTGCATGAAAAGTTGAATTTTGAAGTTACGCAATGACTCTGAGGATTGGATTGAATGTTGCTCGATGATTTGAGTTAGCAAGGAATGTTGCGAATTGAGAAAACACGTTGGTCGATGACTTAAGATAAACGGATGAACAATACGCGAAATTGGTTTGAGGAAAATTGATGTTGTGAATGATTCGAGGGATAATGATCGAACTTGAATTTGAATGTCGAGGAGATTATCCAGTCGAAGGATAGCATCATTCGCACGATTCGAAATTGGTTGCAAAGGAAGATCGTCAGGTTACACATATCGTCGATGGTATTGAGGCGTATCAAAAGATCGATATGCGATAACTCGGGGGTACTCTGACTCGACGAATGACGATCGTGCAAGTGTTATTGTTCGGTTGGATGCTATACTTAGAATTTTGATTGAGATGAATGTTGGGTGAAAATGATCGTATCTTGATGGTTACGTTGATAGCCACAACGTCGACGATCTTGTCTTGCGCGAGTGCAACTCTAGCCTCGCACATGCGTTGCATCGGATTTGGGGCGATCATTCCGCGTGAGCGCTGACATGGTGATTCATGTCGCGGGAATGATCAAACTCGAAAAATCAGGAAGCGGCAACTCTGGTTGTCTCGACTTGTTGGCTTGATGCGAAGGTGAACTCGAGGATTGTAGGACTTATGATTGACGAATGAATGAAACTTGAGGATTGAGTAGGTCCAATCCGCGCATCGAGAATGAATTAGTCTGGACACAAAACAAGAGTTACGTTCCGATGAGAATGATTATCTCGCGGGAGCGTGCATGGTGATTCGTGCCCACCGTGGATAATCTGACTCGCGTGAGATCGGGGCGCAACATATTGTTAAGTTGGACGACCTTGTGATCGATTACGTGAATTGGGATGAACGACTTAGGGAGTATAGAATGTGAATTATGGATTAGCAATGAATTGTGTCATAGCGTGCTTGATTTGAGAATAAATGATAGGCGAACTAATGTCGAACGTGTTCGAAGAGATAGACGATACAAAATGGCTTGATGAACGAGCGATATGTTCTTATCGAAGAAATCGGTTGAAACGTGATTTATCGTAGGATGGCTTTACTGAACGACTCGGACCCCGTGCGACTGAATATTGGGATGTGCGTAGGAAATCGATGCTCGATGTTTAGAAATCGGAGTGATGCGAGCTTGGGTAGAAAACCCCGTACTATCAACTTGGTTTGACCTTAGGATGGGGTCAGTGTTGATATTGTTGTTTGGGAACTATGATTCCAATACTGACGGTTTGACTTTAGCCTAAAGACGTAGCCTAGCGGTTAGGCAGACGTTCCGACGCGAAGCGATAGGAATTGTGGAGGCACCACTCGCGAGTCTCGGCTGACATGCACGTATATCAGGGACGTCCGAATATGTGCACGATCCGACTCGAGTGGTGATGGCGGATTCTCTATCATGAGGCTTGGCTGAAATGCATTATTTTGGGGACGTCTAGAATATGTGTACGATCCAACTAAGTGATACGTTGAATCAAGTGAGACTTGAGGAACGGGAAAGTGTCGAGGATTTTGAAATCGTGAGTTTTGAAGAAAAGATTGTGGGTAGCACGAGCGTGGCTCGGATGTGAGGGAACGCATAGGCGTAGCGTGTGCGAGAGTTCTTGAATGTTGAGTAGAAATGATAAGTCAATAAGTAAGTACTCAGTTAGTTTCAAGGACGAAACTTTTTCTGAGTGGTGTATGATGTAGTGTCCCGTCCCGCTCAGTCAATCGGAGGAAAAGGAACGCCGACGGCGTTCGAACTTAGCCTTACAACGGCTGCTCAGAGACATCGCTCGGTCGAGACGACCGCTCGCTCAGGTGGAGTTGTTTCGGTGAACTTGCCTCATCTTAGCCTTCACATAATAAATCGTGTGTTTTCAACTCGCACAAGTAGGCTTGATAATAAAAGAGACGAATCCACATAGCTAAAGGGAATAATCCCGACAGGTCGAATTGAGTTAGAATATGGAAAGGTCCAATGGTCGGCTTAGAATTGGTGCACGGCGTGCTTTGAAAATGACACTCGATCCTTCTTCCCGTGGCTTAGGAGGAGGAAAGTTGGTTGAGTAGGCGAAGTATGAACGTAGCCTAAGTCATAGGCGTCGCCCGCATAAATGCTTCATAAAGCAAGCACGGTCCTATCGTCCAAGGCTTGGCATAGCCCTGGCTTGCCCATGAGTTAAGTTGCGTTGCACGGCTTATGATATAAGTCTAGGCACCCAAATGACTCGGTCGTTGAGAAGTCGAGCGCATGCGCGACACGTTTCCGCAATGCGAGGCTTGACGCAGCCTTTGCTCGTCGAGTCGTTGTGCGTTTAAGTCAGGCAAGTTATGTTAGGCTATAGGAGTGGTAGCAAGCACGGTCCTACGAGTTCTACGGCTGGGTATAACCACAAAAGTCTTATGGTCTCAAGGCCCGTTATATAAAGTATGACTTGGGCGATAGCGTCGCGTAGAACGTAAGTCGGTTTAAGGCACGATGCACGGACTTAGTGTTTAAGGCATGAACCACGGTTGATTTGATGAGTTTTGGAGAAAGGACTATCGAATAGGCATTGAGTTGAATGAAATGATATGGTAACATGGAAAGAATGCTCGCGACCGTGGGTCGTCGAGGGGTCTCAAATGATAGAAGTCTTGATATTGGTTTGAAAGAGATGGTAACATTGGAAGAGGAATGACTGTGTGAGACGTCAGTTTGTGTCGAGTCTTGCATGGTCATTGGACAACTTGTCGACAAGGAGGAGTTTCCACGAGCGGCAACCCTGGGCGCCATGGGACCGCGTCGTTCCAGAGGGAAACAGGTATAGCCGTAGCTGGACGAACCGCTCAGGTCATTCGGGAACTTTCAGCAGGGCTAGCTACTTGCGTTGAAAGGGTCGCCGAATGGCAAGGCTATAGTCTAGGATAGCTTGTGATGTTAGTGACCAATTCATATAGATGGGTCGGCACGGGCGGCAATCCGCGTGTGTGCCTTTGGATTGAGTCAGTTGAATGTGTGTACAGTTAGAACACAAGGTTTGGTCCTAAGATTTGGTTGCAACGTAGGCGACGTGCTTCGGCACGAGATGTGGCGTCGAGTCTTATGTTGTCGGCATATAAGTTGCATAAGTTGGTTTGAGTTGTCTTGAGTTTAAGTCAGGAGATGCCGCAAGGCAAAGTTGGTCGAGTAACACTTAGCCCAGAAGTCTTGATTGGGTAAGTTGGTGATCAAAGTAGCACGGGCCGCGAGGCGGCGATGTGGTTAGTCTTACTGAAATGCGAGGCACGACCTCAATATGGTTTTGTAGCACGCTCACGTCGAAAAGGAGCCTCTTCGCGTAGTTGCGTCTCTGATTTTGGCCGAAAGGCAAGCACGACTTGATGAGTTAACATTGATGTTGCGAGCACGGGATGGTCTAAAGGCACAAAATAGACAAGGCGTCGGTCATAAAACTGATCCTAAGGCAAGACTAGAAAGACAACTGATAAGAAGGGACTATGTTGCACGAAGTAATTCAAACGTGTTGGTTTTGTATGGATGGACTAGGAGCTCATTCCACCAGTACAGTTGAGTACTGACACCCACATAGATTTTATGTGTAGGCACAGGTAGAAACTCGTGGCACGGAGCTCGCTTGGATGCGTCGAGGCATGGAGTTCCTTGGCGATTCGAAGCGTGCGGCCGCATGGAGTTAAGACTTATACGGGACATAATGTATGGACGTCGTCTTCCGAAGCATCCGCTGGCTCAAAAGTTGTAATTGAGTGATGAGAGAGAGCTGAGTGACTTGTAATGTGAGCTTGAGTGAGCTTGAGAGACTTGTAAACTTGGCCTTGCGCCCATCGTAATCTTTGTTTCAATATCAATAAAGAGCTTCTTTGAATAACTTGTGTTTTGTTCTAATTTCCGCTGCTATTATTCAATGTCTCTGCATGGGCCCGAGTACTCATATGAGCTTTTGAAAATATTAGACTTATTGTATGGAACATCCCAAGGCACAATGTGAGAGAGCGTATACTTCTTTTGTTTCAAAACGAGCTTTCAAAACTGAGAGAATCGAAATGAAGTCCAAGGACGTAAAGCCGTACTCTGATACCAATCTGTCACGCCCCGCTCCCGTAGGAGTGATCGTCCTCGCTAAGGCGTGATGCCGTACGGGCCTAGGTTACGCCCGTGCAAGGCTAAATCTATAAACGGCCGATTTGAGCTAGGCCACAGAGTCACACAGAGTGTCCCCATTTGCAGGGAAAGTAAATGAACACAAATTGAAGCGAATTCAAACTCTTTATTGACTTTCAAGATGTTTACAAGCGGCGCTAGGCCGAGTTTACAAGTCTCTCAAGCTCCCTCTCTCTCTCTCTCTCTGAAACATAAAAGGCGTGCCAAGTGGCTTATAACATGGAATGATTCATGGCGATGTTCCAATACATTATGTTATGTATATGGTGCTTCAGCTCCTTGCAACGCTCCAAGGCCCCAGAGTTAGCTCCGTGCCTTAGCACGTTCGAGGGAAGCTCCGCACCCGACGACGTCTCCTGCTTCCTGCAAGCAATCTGTGGGGTTATCTGTACATTATTATGCACTGGTGGGGAGGCTAGCTCGTCCACAATGCTATCATTACCAAACATGTTCTATTTACTTTTGTACACCGTCTATCATTCATTGTCTTTCTAATCTTGCCTTAGGATCAGTTTCATGGCATATTTCATAACCTATCTCGTGTTACCACTTCTAAGTGTTTGTATAGAAATACATGCACGACTTACCCATACTTACCGTCCGATCTTCCCTGTCCAAAGTAAACCAAGTTAGTCAACAATTTATACATAACAACTTAACGTAATTCATGTGAGCATTCAGTATCGAGGGCGTGTCCCTGCCTCAGATTCTAGCACGTCGTAGGCATGTTCTCTAACTCATTTGCATAAAGTACTCTTTATCATTTGGTGTGTTATATTCAAGCCTATTCAGTAGGCACTTTGATCAGTTAACTTAGACTACTTTGTTTCAATGCGAGGAGTTGCACGTGGATTGCCACCAGCAAAGCACACTTAATCTATATGCACCGGTCGCTGGCACCACAAGCCAATTTGGACATATTCTTCTTTACCTATCATAGCGTGATGGCTGGTACACCTTGATAGTCTCTTGAAATACCCGACCTTACGTCTCCTGGGTGGCCAAGCCCGTGTCACGCCCCGTGTCACGACCCGCACCCTTATGAGGGGCACGAGTATGTGGGTACGTCCAGCCTACGCCGCAGAATCGACGGTAGAACGCTGTATATAACGTCTGTAAATACCTACGACTAACAGTTAAAATGTACCTGTACAGTATATACTCTCCGAATGGAGGTGACATATCAATACAGTCTCAATCACAGAATAAAACTAAGGTAGATAGCTCAGAGGAAAGACATATGATAGATGAAGAGTAAATAAGTGCAGAGTCCAATACAAGCCCAGATATATACATCACAGAGTATCAAAATAGAATATAGAACTACAGTCTGATAAGCTAGCTGGATCGCAGTCCAGTCAAACCTAGCTAACCTACACTACTCTGGAAGTACAAAATCTAGTGGCTCCACTATAAGGCCACGATCTAAGGCTACACCATCTGACTCGAGCCCATAATAGGTCGAGCAGTCCGCATCGGAATCATCTGTAATATATCATAACGGTATCCTATCAGGAAAATGAGCAAGTACAAACACTAACAGCAGTTCCATGTGAATTGACAAGTTCTATAAGAGATAGTATAATGAACTACAAGACAAAGATATATGAAGACTTGGGAACCGTTCGGAAGCCGAGTTACAACCCTTAAACCAAACAAGGACCGGGGTTGTAACTCTTCTCCCGAGCAGAACTTAGTCTCCAAATCAAGGTACAATGTAAAGGCATGTAGAGCATGTGAGTAACTGTATATCATGCATGGTGAGAAAGTACTGAATATAGACAGAACAGGATATATGACAAGAAAAGTAAATATAAAATGTGCCTTGAATATTATAGCATAATGTGATCGGTATGGGTCAAGCATCAGGCTTCCAGCCGACCGGCTACAAGTACGTGGACTCGGCCCGGCCGGGATGGTAAGCTATGGAGCGAGAAGTAACACAGGTCAGGCTATACCCATCGTGAGGTGAGGGTATAGCTATGGTGCAAGGAGTAACTCAAGGGGCATTGATCACACTATCTATAATATTCCCTATTCCCCGAGTAGTATACGGATCCGGACATAGCACGTCATGACGCGGGATTCCCTAAGAGGGGAGCAAGTCCTCTTCAGGAATCGGCATCAATACAAGTACGAGAATCAAGACTAAGCAAGTACCAGTATCCCAAGAAATCTAGGAATGACATCTCATGACAGGAATCCGACAATACTAGTCCGTGAACTATCGTGTCTGAGAATCAAGTAAGACACTACGACTGAATCGGATATAGCAAATATCAAGACAATGAAAACTATCAGTGAATGTACTCGCCTGCTGTCCTGAGCTGTATGGTATATCAATGCTCAGAGCGGTATCAGAAGACCTAAATATGAGATACTATAAGTTAATTTAGGTTTAAACAAGTTTAGGAATGATTTACAATGAATGATATGCAATCTAGGTCAAACTAGGTCTCACTGAGTCACACTAAGTCCTGTCAAGTCAATCTAGGTCAAATCAAGTCATATCAAGTCAATCTAAGCCAACCCAAGTCAATCCTAGGTCATACCAGGCATCACGGGTCAAAACAAGTCGAAAAAAGTCAAACGGGATCAAGAGTTGGCCTACAGTTGACTTTTGGTCAACTGGTCAACTCTGGTCAACTCTGGTCAACTCTAGGTCAACCATGGTCAACCCTAGGTCAATGGTGACTAATAGTTGACTTTTGGTCAACTACAAAAGTCTAATGGAAATTGGGACTAATTTGGGTAAAGCGTTGACCCATAGTTGACTTTTGGTCCAAAAAGTCAACCGTGGTCAACCGGGGTCAAGACTAGGTCTAGGCGACTATTTTTAACTATTACCAACCTCTACAATCCATATCCAAGTCCATCTTGGACTTCGAAACTCATATCTTGGCCGTAGGCCAATATCCTATTTTACCCTTAAAAAGGGTAAAATTCTAGCTTCGGCAACTATCCAGTTAGCCTACCTACGCTTGATATTTTGACCCGATCTCCCTAGGGTAGTATGATACTAGCCTATACATATAATATCTACCAAAATACCTAGGTAACGTGGACATTCGGTCCACGATACGGCCCGTTGTCAAAATCTTGAATATTTCAAGATACGCACCGATACGGCGCGATACGGGCGCCCTACGACCCCGAATTCCACCCGGAAGCCTACCCGCAAAATCTAAATCACGTATTCATGCCCCACGCCAAGTTTCAACTCAATCGGATACTCCGAACTCCGTTTCGCCCTCTAACTCGGTTTTTCCCTTTTTCTATTCTAGCTTTTTCCCTTTTCTTCTAACTTCTTCCTATCTTTTCTTCTAACCTCTAATTCTTTTCTAACTTCTCATTCCATAATCTTTTTCTACTCTTCTCTACGATTCCAACTATATATAATACTTATATATATATATATATATATATATATATATATATATATATATACACATAGGTAAAAGGGGGGTTTTATTAGGCTTAAAGGCCATAGGGGGGGGGATTTCTTCCTGCAGCAGGTAGCTGCTGCTACTGCTGCAGCAAGCTGCTGCTGCTGCTGCGTTTAAATCTTCTTCTTCTTCTCCTCTTCTATCTCCCTATATAATACACTTCATATATATATATATATCTATATATATATATATCTCTCTCTCTCTCTCTCTCTCTCTCTCTCTATATATATATATATATATATATATATATATATATATATATATATATATATATATATATATAATCTATCTAGATATCTATCCATCCCTCTAAATATATATATAACACACACACATCCATATACACACAACCATATACACACATCCATGTATATATATAAATCATATCTATATATATATATATATATACATATCCATATATATATATATATAAACACACACACAAACACACACACACACATCCTCACACAACACAAACACACACACCACTGTCCCAACACCACCATCCCCATGACACAAAATCACCCTCCTCTACACACACACAAATACATAAATAAATATACACACATAAATACACATGTATATATATATATATATATATATATATATATATATATATATATGTATATATATATATATATATATATATATATATATATATATATATACCACTCACAAATGATTAAATCCTAAATAATCCTTAACCTATTTTTCTATGAAAAACCTACAAATTTGTGGGCAAATGGAAGAGAATGGTCATACCTCTAATTAATGTGAATGAACTATATGCAAAAGAGAGTTAAATTAGAAGATTAAAGCTTACCTAATTGTAGGTTGAAGAGGAAGAAGGAGAAGTTGGAAGAAAGAATTGAAGAGAGAGAGTTTTCTTGGTGATGAAGGAAAAGAGGTGGAGGGGGGGGGGGGGCTGCCTATAGGGGCCGGCCAAACATGGTGGGTGAGGGGCACTTGTAAATTACAAGTTTGCCCCTCCCTAAGCCTAATATTAAACAATTTCCAAATTAGGTTTAGGAAGTTGCTAAAAATAAATAAAAATCATAATTAAACTAAATTACTCATGGGGAACTAGTCCAAACTCTTAAACCCTAATTTTTAGTGTGGTGGGCCATGCTTAGCTAACAGGCTAATTACAGCTCAAGTCGAAATTCACCGGGGTCCCGAATTAACTCGGAATGCGATGAAATTCGAACCCGACTCCTATAATAATTAAATAATATTATTCATGAAATAAAATTCTCAAAAATAATATAAAATGGAAAATTACCATTTTACTCCTAACTGGAAAAAGTGAGGGTGACACCCCGACTCGCCGAATCGGTCGTCATCGCCTTCAGCTCGATATAAATCGATCCCTACGGGTCGGGACGTGATGACGTGCAAGTCTTTAATGGACTTGCACAAGGCAAGGATGTGAACTTTGGAAATTACTTTTTGACTCGACGCGTTGAAATTAAACAGTGCAAAGAGTTGAAGACATAGCATAGGAAGAAATTTAGCTTTTCATTCATAAGCTTGCAAAGTATGTGCAAGGTCATTTTTACATTACATATGCCGTTGCGGCTACATCTTGAAACACAAAAGAAAAACTCTCGACAAGCTTGCCCTGAAATAATCCTTGCCGTTCCATACATTCACGCCCCTTTATACATTTGAACAAAGCCTTCGATCTGAGTTGGGCTTCAAAATACATCAAAATAGGAGAGCTTCGTGCCGCCTCCCGTTCTTCAGCTTCAGGTCTAGTCTCGAGCTCTCGCAGCGCGCTCGTTACCTAGGGAGTTGGGGGTTAGCACACTTGCTAGTGGATGGGATGAACCCACTCGTCTAAACCGACACTGCTTATTAAGGATTCTAGCATACGAAGTGATCTTTCTATTTAGAACTATATGAATTGCATCTCATATCGAAGGCACATTTTTAAAACGATAACGCATAACCAATTTAAAGGCATTCTTACCACGGTCGTGCTCCTTTCCTGCACAAAATATACATGATACTTACCACCTGCACAAGACAATAGGTGAGCATGCAATCTATCCTATATGCGGTCATTGGTGATATCGACACCATGAAGGACGATTACGTAGCCTTGCGACGCGCCCTCCAGTCCAGGTAGCGAGCCTAACTGGAGGTCTTGCAATGCCTCGCGCCGAAGCACGATTTCCATAATTTTCTCCTAGGTCGATTCGGTCCCAGGACCCCGGGTACCGTCTCGATGAAAGCTCACCTTGTGCACAAGTCGTCCTTGACCATGCGAATGTATTAACAGTTTAATATGTATGAAGTAAATTGCATAGCGTAACCATTATCAAACCACATAATCATTCTTACTCGTGCAAGGCTCCTTTCTCCCGAAACCGTACGTTCTGATTTAGCATCCCGTAGGCACCAAATTCTCCGAGACATGATGTACCGCCACCAAGGTTTTCATAGTTGTGTTTTGCATGGCATGAAATATATTCTATCTCTTTCTTAGAACTTTATATTTTCTCTACTTAATGTGAACCTATCGATTCAAAGTTAACTTCTCTAGGTTGATATATTATCCCGAGCTCTTGATCTTAGTGGCAAGCATACATCCCGTTAGCATCATCGATTTGAATGTTGAACTTTAAGAATTTAGTTGGCGGGAAGGAGTAGAAAAGAAGGGGCCGAAGAACCACCCACCTAAGGAGATTGCGCCGAGAGTAGGAGAACGCTTCACGACGGTCAAGCGTCAGTTACACGAACTCCTACAATGGCACGAGCATTGAATTAGAACCCTTCCTTCAATCATTTCTTCGAAATTCCCAAAGACGCATTCAGAAATCGACGCGAAAGCACACTATCAAATTCACGCAACAATTCGTTCAGAAAGCCAAGAAAACCAATAAAACCAACGGCAGACGGGTTGCGTCGCTCTCTTTAGAGTTCCTTCGCCAAGACGCCGCCTACCGCATCTAGGACTTATTCCAACAGTAGTCGACCCATTAGTTGGAACGGTACTCATATCACTCGTCCAAATCGATTTTATTGATGCCATGGTTTTTGTATACCAAACTCGCCGCCGAGTCAGACTAGCCATCTATGTTTCCGACCATGTCTAACTTGGCACGAGCCTATTACATAGTGCTTCGCCCCAACGGGAGCGGGACACTACAGCCCGCACCCAGGCCAGCACCGTAAGCCATTTTGATTCCGCCTAGGCCGGCCACGATGCCTCCCTTTGATCGTGCCGCGGAATCCCTTATTCTGCCTACCTCCCGTATACGATGGGATTGTCCACGACCATTTCGTATTGACTTGTCATTTTAACTTAACGGCTGTCTCTGAGCCTTAGGCTAACCCTTAGCCATAATGCGTTATCGACCAGGTTGGCGGCAGCGTCCGTGCAGCACGGGTAGCGAGCCCCGATGCACGTCCCCGTCATACCTGTCGCTAACCATTCCTTTCTTTCTTATCTTATTCATTCTTTCTTTCACTTGTTCGTTCGTTTATTGATTCATTCACATATTCATTCATTCTCATATTCATTCATTCATTCGCTGATTCATTCATTCACTTATTCGTTCATTCATTCATTCATACATTATACAACTCCCCGTACGGGAGTCGCCTTGGCGACCCATCGGTTCCGAAGTCTTCCAATGTTGCTATATTCTACTCGGAACGACTATGTCGATAGTCTTCCGTTTCATTGTTGTAAACCATTCATTGTTTCATTGTGGAACGCATAGGGAACTTGAATGTAAGCTTGTGCCTTAGCACGAGCGTGGAGTGCGGTACGAGAGTCCCTATATTTTTCGAGTTCTTTTCCATGTTCTAAACAAGCATACAAGATGAGATTATTTTCTTAGCTAGGTGCGTTGAGTCATTTATTATCATGCGCGGTGTTATCGCCTAGCGATTCTAGCAACAGTGTCCGTATTGTTTTGTGTCTAGGCTAAGCAAAGACGGGTTCATCGGAGCCACCCACCTTAGCGATGTTCGCATCGGCCAAGCGATACTCCGAGTGCGCCTTTGAAAGTCTAAGTCTGGATTCATCTTCAATGGGCCAATGCGAGTCTTGCATCGATTCTTCATCGGGTCGATGCCAACTCTTCGAGTCGACGGCTCGTTTGAGTCGTTGCACTTGCCGTTTGAATCGGCGTTCCGCTAGGACGGAGCGGGTCATTACAGATGTGGGACTATCTTTCCTAGTCCAAAGACAAAAACACCAACAATTTTGTGTAGTGAGGAGTTCATAATTAAACTTTTTTTTTTCTCTCCTATATTTATATAGCAAATTGGTTTGTCTTAGCTTAAATAGTTCGATTATAGCACATTATAGCTTAAATTTTGATAGCAGGAATAGGTAGCTATTATTAATTGTTAGATATTCATCATTTTCAATTTGTGTAATTATCTCATTTCCTTATATAGGGTCTGCTAGCTTATTGGGTCCAATTATGCTATTTGGCTCCCAAAATATTTGGGTGTTGTCGTCTCCCATTATGTGGCATCTGACATTGACATGACAAATTTTATCCCAAAAAATTAATTATCCAATTTTTTTAATGTTAATGCTAATGTTAATAATATTGTTAATGTTAATACTAATATTAATATTAATGTTAAGGTTAAATTTAATTTTAATATTAATGTTAATCTTAATGTTAATTTAATATTGATTTAATGTTAATTGTAATATTAATTTTAATGTTAAATTTGTCATGTCAGTAATCATGTCAAATGTCATATAATGGGAGATAGTATCATCCAAATTTTTTGGGAGCCAAATAACATGTATGTATTGGGCCAAGCCATCTGTTTCTTGGCAAAACACTACTCAAGCCTATACGTATAGCGGTTCGAATTTTTCCCTCTTTCTCATCTTCTCTGTACATACGAAGGAGAGCATAGCGGTTCGAATTTTTCCCTCCAAATCTTTTTCCCCTTCTCCAAGTCATTAACCACCCCTTCACTCTATATAAACTCTTTTCTCTCTCCCCCCTTCTCATTTCTTTGAGCTCTGTAAAAATTTGAAGAGCAGATCAACCCCTCTCCTTCCCCTTTCCCAATTACCCAAGCCGAGCCCCAAACCCTAACCCTAAATTCTGAAGTCATCATGGCGGTGATCTGCTTCCGCCACAGCGGCGACTAGGCTTCGCTCTCGTTCCCGGCAAGCGGCGGCGATTGGATCATCTTCTCCGGCGGTGCATCACCTTTTCTCGGCGACTAGGCGGCGACGACAGCGCGAGTACTACTTCTCCGGCGAATGTCCTTCTCCTCCGCGTCGATTCTCCACTACGAACTCATCGGCGACGTCAGAGGTGAGTTCAACTTTTATTTCTTTGAGGAGATCCGTTCCCTCCTGATCTCATTCGATCGGTGATTGAATCATGAATTTAGATCTGGATCAGATCTGTTTGATTCGATTTTCTCCTCCAGTGAGCCGATCTTCTTCGGCGATTTGACAACGAAGCCATGGCGAGCAGTCTTCCGAGCATATGGAGACGAATTGCTGAGTTAATTTGAGAATATTTGGGATCGAGATCGAGTGGTGAGTATCGAACTCAAGATCCTTTGACTTCTGGACTTTTCTTAGTAAAACTTTGGGTAGCATATTGTAATTTATTCTGAGATTTGTCTTCTCTGTTTCCGCTCTGGATGTGGTCGATGCAATGCCGCAGAGGAACTCTCGATCCCGGCTGGACACGAGGCCGTTGTGTCCGACTCTTGGGATTGTGTCGTCACGCAGGGATTTCATTCCAGGTTACTCAGGTACAATTCTACTCTTCTGGCTGTTGAGGAACGCATGGTTATAGAATTGATAAGTTGTTGGGGCAGGGTTCGATTGGACTACAAGGGAGTGCAGTTTGTTCGTGTCCAGTCATGTGTGCGTGTCCAAGGTGTTGTTCGTGTCCAGTGTCCAGGGGTGAGGGCGTGGAGGTGGACTGAAGAAGTCGGTATCCAGGGGTTGGGTCTGCGAGCTTGGCTGCACATTTATGTTATAACTGAGCCTCTGTTTTGAATGTCTAACTGAATGTTTGAGTTAGATGTTATAACTGGACATTGCTTTGAATAAATTAACTGAACAGCTAAGGGTTGGGCCTCCCAATTTCTAGATTCTAGATTGTTGGAACTCATTTTGTAGAATAGTAAGTCCCAATTTGGAGCCCAACTTTCTCGATTCTAGAATTTACATAATTTTTTTTCATATCATTTTTGACCACACAATCCTTGGAATCGGAGCTCACAATTCTTGGTCAATCTATCAGCTAAAAATCAAGACACTTAATATTGATTATTTCGACACCATCTTCCCTATTAGCCAAGACTGCACAAGTCTTGCGATTCTATCGATGGTCACTCTATCAGCTAGACATCAAGACACTCTATCAGCTAAACATCGTGAATGCATTTTACGTGGTGATTTAGAAAAAGAGGGATATATGGAACTACCTCCAACAGAGGGAGTAGGTTAAATAATTTCTTATATAGTCTGAAATAGTCTCCAAAGCTTGGTTCAATAGGTTCAGATGAGGTCTTCTGGAATTTCATATGTCCATGAGTGGGTCGGGTCACTCAGTCTTTTATCATGTCTACAAAAAATCCTAATAATTGTCTAGTCGATGACACTATCATCAAGGATGGGATGTTGAAGACTGAAGGAACGTCTCCATCAACGATTTGGGACAGCTGAAATACTTTCTTAGCATATGTCAAGTTAGCTCGATCAAATAAGGGTATTTACATTTCTTTGAGAAAAGTATATCATTAATATGTTGAAGGAGACGGGCACGTCAAGTATTAATCCAGTAAATACACCTCTGGATCAGAAATGTCAAACTTATGTCAAGTTAGCTCGATCAAATAAGCTTCAAGCGACGAGTTGTAGATTATGCGGGCATGTCAAGTTAGTTGGATCAGAAATTGAAGGAGACGGGCACGTCAAGTTAGCTGGATCAGAAATGTCAAACTTTTCTCTCATATTACAAGTCACTCTGCTCTCTCTCAATTCTCAATACAAGCTTCAAGCGACGAGTTGCAGATTATGCGGAATGACGATATCCATACATTATGTCCCGTATAAGTTCTGACTCCTTACGGCCGCACGCCTCGAAACGCCAAGGAACTCCGTGCCTCGACGCATCCAAGCGAGCTCCGCGCCATCGGGCTTCTACTTGTGCCTGCACATGAAAACTGTGTGGGTATAAGTACTCAATTGTACTGGTGGAGTGAGCTCCTCTCCCACTCATACAAAACCGACACGTTCATTTACTTTGTGCAGCTTAATCCCTTTTGATTGTCTTTCTAGTCTTGCCTTAGGATCAATTTTAGGACAGACGCATTGGCCTATACTTGGCAATGCAATGACAGGGTCGTGCTATACTCTATTCGTGACTTCAATACATATTCGAGGCAGTGCCTCGCCGAGTAGAAACTTATGCAACTCGGCCGTGTCAAGACTTTCACTTATTTTTATGTGCCTCTAGACCATTCTCCTGCCAACGACGTCAAGGGGATGACTCATACTGGTCGTGCCAATAGACTTTGATCGTGCCTTAAGATCGAGACCGTGCCTCCCAAGTATCAATCAGACTTAACCAACTTGCCTTACGGCCCTTCCTGACTTAACCCAAGACGGTGCCACATTCATGCCGAAGCACGCGTCCTTGTAATAGCCAAATCTTAGGCTCCAGAATGGTGTTGTAACCGTGCACACCCTAACCCGCGCCGATTCAAGGTTAACGCTTGCTATAAGTATACCTTGTTAACCTAACTCGTAACTTGCTAGTACTCGACGAAATCCAAAGGCATACACGTGGATAACCGCTTTTATGCCGACACATCTATATGAGTGGTCACTAGCAATGTCAAGCTATCCTGGATCTTTGCATACGGTGACAATTCGCGTGCGAGGTACGAGCTCCCACCGAATGACCCGCAGCCTATATTGTAACGGTTCACTTCAATCGAGTCGTACTGTCGATGAAGGCCGTACAATATCTGCAATTCCTCCTAGGCCGACACGAACCCGACGTCCCGGGATCGTTCGAGGAATTCACCTTGTGCGCAAGTTGTCCAATGACCATGCAAGACTCAACTCGATCTACCAAGTCCTTCCTTATTCTTGACCATGCTTTCCAACTTTCTATCGAGACTCCCAAGTAGCGGGACTGATCTCGTGAACTTCCTCATCTAGACTCCCAAGTAGCGGGACCGATCTCGTTACTCATCGAGACTCCCAAGTAGCGGGACCGATCTCGGCGACAACTAGTCGCGTGCCTTCTATCGTTTGAAATCTAGGGTACGACTATTAAGTAGTCTTCCATCTTAACTTAACAGAACGTGTTTCTTTGACCGTAGCATGCTTTTCCTTAAACCAACCGTGGCTCGTGTCTTAGACTGGCTTGTTCTCTAGGCGACGCTATTGCTCAAGTCACATACTTTATATGACGAGCCTTGTTCTCGTGGGACTATGTGACTTGACAACCGCAGACAACAGGGGATAGTGCTTGCTATGACTTCGATAGCCATCAAAACTCTTGTCTAACTTATTCGGGCAACGACTTGACGAGCAAAGGCTACGTCAAGCTTCGCATCATGGAAACGTGTCGTGCACGCGTTCGACTTGAACAACCAAGCTCTTTGGGTGCCTAGACTTAAGCCACAAGCCGTGCAATACGACTTAAACCACGGGATAGGTGAAGGCTATGCCAAGCCTTGGACGACGGGACCGTGTATGCTTTATCAAGCATTTATGCGGACGACACCTATGGCTTAGGCTAATTCCAGCATTGTGGCAACTTAGCAACTTAGACCAACTTCCTTCTTCCAAGCTACGGGACAAAGGACCGAGTGTCATTTTGAAAGCACGCTGAGCAAACTTCAAAGCCGACCGTGGGTCCTTCCATAATCTAACTCAGTCTGACCCAAGTTGGGATTATTCCCTTAGCTATGTGGATGCATCTCTTTTATTATCAAGCCTACTTGTGCATTGAAAACTTTCGTTTTATTAGTGTAAAGGTCAAGCTGAGGCAAGTTCACCGAAGCCACCCACCTGATCGAGTCTTCGAGCAAGTCGTTGCGTAGCTAAGTCTGAACGCCGTCGGCGTTTCGATTCCTCTGATTGACTGAGCGGGACGGGGTACTACATTTTCAGTTATACTATGGAGACACTTATGGAAGGTCTTTTTGGACAAACACCATTTTCCTTTATGTTCTCGTAAAAGTCACTCTTGCTCGTCTTGATTTATGGGTTATGTGCTGTTTGAGGTTGTTCGTGACTGATATTAAATATAGCATCCACTCCCCATTTTCAATGATGTAACATTGTAACTGACTTGCTCTTTACTTATCATGAAAAAAAAATCTATTTCAACCAATTACTTGTATCCTTCCGTTCACTCTTCTTTTGAAGATTTTCTTTAAACCAAATGCTTTTGTCTCTAGTTTAAGTTTTCAACGGCTTGTAGTCCACGACCAGTAGAGGTGAAGGAGTTGCTTCTCATTGCCAGCGACCCCTTCGTCACAGCGTCAGGTGACGACCTGATCATCCTTGAGGAGGAAGGAGGAGAAGGCCGAACTAAATGAAAGTAAGCTGTTGCTATTTTTAGTATTTTTCGAGATTTTTCTTTCTAATGTAGGTTTTTTTTATTGATTTGATTAACTGTGCGGTTACTCTCTCTGTGTACACCTACATAGATCTGAAGAAGAAGAAACGTCGTCGGTCACACGGGGGAGACTTAGATGGCTAGGTGGACGGTGAAGGCACTCTCGCTCCGGTGGTTGACGGATATTTTCTTGCAGGTATATAATCCGAATCCTTTTATTCGGAATCCTATTTCTTGTCTTTTATTTAATTATTATGTCTTTTATTTATTTAATTTATTTGTTTGGCGCTATCAGATCTAGTTTCTCCATTTCTAAGCAGTAAGAATTTCCATTCAAGAAAACCAGATTCTTGAGGGTCGACTTTTCATTCAAGAAACACAAATGACTGATATAAAATTCTCATGGTTTGCTTGGTAACAGTGTTTACAATGGTTTTGGTGTGTTTTTTAACCGGCCGTTTATAAAAACCTTTGCGTGTTAATTTTTTGGCGGCGCTGGTTTTGGTCGGGTTTAAATTATCCCAGAACTGGTGGTGTAATTCTGGGTGGCTTTATAAACTTCCGCATTGAAGCAAATATATACACGAATGTTGGTCGGAGTCATCTACAGGCGGTTGAGTACACTAATGTTGATCGGACATTTTTTCACTTTAGCTATAATGTACTATATATTTATTGGCACGTTCCTACAAGTTTGTCAACCAGCAGACACAAACAAATTAAAGATTGTAACATGAATCCTCTTCTTTTTATTTTATTTATCTAATAGTACTAATGTATTTTTCTCTTGTTATGTACTTAACCAGCCCCTGAGAAGAGACAACGTGTTCCTTCAACATATAACAGGTTTATCAAGTGTCCATATATACTTGTCCTTTTGCAATTTTATCAGTTATATCTACACAGTCTAATTATGTATTTAATCCTCCATAAAAATATTACTGGAATATACCTTATGCTCGCTGACACACATGCATGTTCTCAACTTTTCTCTCTCATGAAAGAGATACAAAGGATTAAAGCTAACCATCCTGAAATAAGCCACAGAGAAGCTTTCAGTTCTGCAGCAAAAAACGTGAGTGCTAAGACACGGTTTTGATTTTTTTCCCCTTGCACAATAAAAGTTATGTGATTTATGCAACTACAACATCAAGCAGCTATCACTTTATGCGCGAACTAGGAGTTCACCAAGTAGTCCTAGGCTGGTCATAGTTTTTAATTACCTATCAAGTAAAAGAGACCTCTATGCCTTTTGCCTGCTTTTCCTCCTTTGTCCCACATGAACCACTTGATATTTATCATCCATCAGGCTTTTTTTTTTTTGTTTATCCATGCATTTCGTCATATTGGTTTCAAATATATTTTTGCTTGAGATTCAAACTGTTGATCCATTTGATATAAGCAAAAACAAATGTTTTTTATAGTTTCTTATGAATTTGAGCAGTCATGGTATATGTAAAAGAAGTAGCAAAGACATCTATGCTTTAGATATCTATAAACTGATTAAATTTTTTTTATAACACCGGTTAAATGTTGAGATTGTTATTGCAGTTGGATTCTTAATTAATATGGCCCAAGCCATGGATATATTGAAATCATTGTTTTAAACTGTTCAGTATCTAAAATATGAGATACAAAGACCATATGTCTGATTTTTAAAATAGTGGTGGCATTGATTTTTATACAACGATTCAAAGACCATATGTCTGCTTCACCAAACATAAACTTTTTTATCTCCATATTTCAAATCTCTAGATAAATTTGTCAGAGAAAAGGAGGTCCCTGTAGACTGTTACTTTGGATTCAAATCAATCGTTGGCGCCTTGAACTTGCAAAATGTTTTGACAATTTACACATTAACATGTTTATCTTGTAATATATTGGTCGCGACAAATATATGCTAATCGATGCTGAAATACCAATATTGATGCCCAAAGGTGCTAATACTGGACAATTGTTTTGATCATATGCTTTCTTTGACATTTGTCACTTCATAAATATCTTATTTGAGTTTATACCATGTGATCCATTCATGAGGATAAACCATTCTTCGTAATTACTCCTCTCTTGTATATATTGATATTTGCTTGTTGATTAACTTAGGGTAAGCCATGTGCTTATAAGTTGGATTTCTTGATGCATCTTAGTTTTATAGCACATTACACTATATGACTTCAACAAGAAATTGGCACCAATTCTTGATTCTGTTAGGTTTAACTAACACAAACCTTAGAACCTTTGCCATCAATCCTTTCATATAACATATTGGCATATTGCATAATTGTTTGAAACTAGGTTGGAGTTGGACAATGATATGATTGATAGATGACAAGTTTCTTAGATCAATAGGTACGTACAAATTTTCATCAAATAAAGAGTGTTTTTAAGGAATTACTTAGAGAAAACAAGTTAGATATCATTTCTCATCCCTTGTAATGTAAAAATTCTGAAGCAACCAATTTGTTTGCAATTTTTCTACTGGGATAGAAGAGAGAAAGAATTTATATCCCACATTTTTTCTCCAGACAAAGTAGATTTTTTTTTGTCACTTTATTTTTAGTGTATTGGCCCCTGTTTCGATTTGTGAATAGAATAGAATAGAGGAGGAATGAGAGCAGGAATAGCAAGGAAGCAAAAAACCGGTACAAGGTTCAAGTAGTACTTATTTTGCATATAGGCCCATGTTTCATTTTTGTTGTTGCATATACATAATATAACAAGAAGGAGAAGAACAGTACTGGACATGGTCTGGACTTTGTTGCATGCAGCTGTGGCCCAAAGTCGTGCTCAAGAAATGGCTCAACATCAGCTCCAGGGACTTCGACTTCAGCGCCGATGAGGGAGACACCACCGAGAGCGACTGCGACTTCGAAGGTCAGCTATTGCTGCTCTTCCTCTAGCTTAATAATAATAATAATAAATATTATTTGATTATGCAAATGGTTCATCTCTGCAGAGATGTATCAATGGGAGCGTCAGTACGAGGAAGAGGCGAGATTGAATGGATCTGGTGTCGAATCATCATTTGGTATTTTTTCCCCCTTCTTCTAATGAATTTTTAAATTGTTTAAGCATTTTCGCATGTTTTGGATAAGTTTAGTGTTCCAATATGAACGCACGGAAGCGCTGGTCGCGACGGAGAAGGCGCTAGTCGGTCGGCGGGAGGTCGCGTAGCCGGGGTGGTCGGCAGAAGGCCAGCGGGCGGACCGACTGGCCGGCGGGGAGTCGCTGCTCGCGCAAAAACCCGCGGGCGTGTGCGGGGCTGCGACGCACATCGATGTCGTGCGGGCGCGCGTGGATGTGCGCGCGCGGACCGGCGACTGTTGTTCGGTGGCGGGGTGCGGCGCAGGCGGTCGACGGCCGATGGCGCGACCTGGACGGGGTCAGGAGGCGATCGATGGACGGCGGCGCGTCTCGGAAACACCCCGAGAGGGATTTTGGAATGTCCGGGGCGTCGCGAGGATCGCCTGGGCGGCTTCGGTCTTGGAAATGGAAGAACAAGGAGGGAGGTGAGGTGAGTTTGGGAAGGGGGTAAGGGAGGACTAGGAGGCTTCTGTGAGTTTCTAATGGGGGAGAGGAGTTTCTGAGGAGTTATTACGTGAGAGATAGGAAGAGGGGTTTGTGGGTGTGATCCGGCTGGTAATGCGCATCGGGGAGAGACTGGATAGTTAAGTCTAACGGGTTTTGGTTATGTTATTTGGTTTTAATTCATTGGGCTTAAGTTATGGGTTAAAGTAATGGGCTCGGGAAAGAAAGGCCTATTAAAATCAATAGAACAATGCAATTAATTTATTTAATTAACAAACTAAAATGTGGGTTTTACACATGGTTCCTATCATTGTCTTCTTGTCATCTAAATTGAGAAGTCAGTGTACCCCAACTCTCATGTTATGTTATTCTTGGTCATTTATATCATCCAATTGTTGCTTTGAGTATGGTATGTTAACTTGAAAATCCGTAAGATTTTCACCTCTTCTCTTTATAGAAATCTATTGATAGTTAATTTCCATATCCATATATAAATAATGATTTATGTGTCATTTCTTCTTTTCTTTATTCTATGGAGACTTATGGATAGCATCTTTGGACAAACAATATTTTCCTTTATGTTCTCATAAAAGCACTCTTGCTGGTCTTGATTTATGGATTATGTGCTGTTTGAGGTTGTTCGTGATTTATATTAAATATAACATCCACTCCCATTTTCAATGATGTAACATTGTAACTGACTTGCTCTTTACTTATCAAGAAAAAAAATCTATTCCAACCAAATACTTGTATCCTTCCGTTCACTCTTCTTTTGAAGATTTTCTTTAAACCAAATAGTTTTTGTCTCTAGTTTGATGTTTTCCACGACTAGTTGTCCAGGACCAATAGAGGTGAAGGAGTTGCTTTGCGTCGCCAGCGATCCCTCCGTCATAGTGTCATGTGACGACCAGATCATCCTCGAGGAGGAAGGAGGAGAAGGCCGAACTAAATGAAAGTAAGTTGTTGCTATTTTTAGAATTTTTGGAGATTTTTCTTTCTAATATAGGTTTTTTTTTGATTGATTTGATTAACTGTGATGCTTACTCTCTTCGTGTACACCTACATAGATCTGAAGAAGAAGAAACGTCGTCGGTCACGCGGGGGAGACTTAAATGGCTAGGTGAACGGTGAAGGCACTCTGGCTCTGGTGGTTGACGGGTATTTTCTTGCAGGTATATATAACTCGAATCCTTTTTCTTCGGAGTCGTATTTCTTGCTTTTTATTTAATTATTATGTGTTTTATTTATTTAATTAATTTATTTGGCGCTATTAGATCTAGTTTCTCCAGTTCTAAGCAGTAAGAATTTCCATTCAAGAAACACAAATTCTGATATAAAATACAAAGGATCTGCTTGGTAACAGTGTTTACATAGGTTTTGGTGTCTTTTTACCGACCGTTTATGAAAACCTTTTGCTTGTTAATCTTTTGGAGGCACTGGTTTTGGTCAGATTTAAAATATCCCAAAACCGATGTAATGTAATTCTGGGTGTCTTTATAAACTTCTGCATTGAAGCAATTATATAAATGATTGAACATAAGAGCCACATTGAACACTGTTACCCCAAATTCTCAATACATCATCTGAAATAATATCACCAAGACTTCATTAACTTACCAACTAGGTTGCTAAATAAAAAATTCCGGTTCTGGAATTTCTCCCCTTTCGTGTAATCTGGACTGATGCTTCTCGTCCCTTTTGTTTTTGAGTTGGGCATGCGAGGCTTTGGACAATTAATGCTTCACATAACACAGCTGATAGCAAATAGGAATACTTTTGCATTAAACTACTTTCTCGTAATACTCGAACAATATGTCATTTTAGTTTTCTTTCTTGGTAGAACAATCTCTCTCTCTGACACCGTTTTTTTATGACATTTGAGGCATTATTAATCGATGGTTCTATCTACTAGTTCTTGTAAGGACTTTATAGTTAAACACTCAGAAACCTTGAATTTATGGTCTATCTGGTCTAAAAAAGGGAATATCCTATGTTGTTTAATTTTTTTAAGTTTCCATTGTTCATATCATGTAAAAAAAATAACAGTGTGTTTATATTTCGCTAGTTGAATGCTTCAAGTTTTATGGATGAATGAACATAAACCCCTGTTGAATTCTTCTAAGTTCAATCAATCATTGGGCTGAAGTTACAATGACTGATTTATATGTTTCTTTTTAAACTATGGATTGGGTTCTAAGGAAAAAAAAGGTTGAACTATTATTATCTTTTCGTGTATAATGGGTTTTAAGTCAACGCCACCAAGCGAAAAAGATTGCTTTGCAAATAGTGAACCCTAATTCTTACAATATCTTCGTTTAGTGCTGCGACCTTCAAATACTTCACTCATACAGGAGCTTTCTTGTGTACATACCACGCAGTAATAGTTTTGTTGCAAGGACATGGATTTGACATGACCTCAAGGTTTGCACATGGGGACACTTGGTCTAATTCCTGGAGGGAGAGTTGGCGTGGCGTAACACCTTTGTTTTTTCGGGTCCGGTCTTCGCACGCGCGTCCGCGACATACTACTTTTCTATATTTTAGTGCATTTCAGAATGTCCATGTTGTGTCTGATATATGTGTTCGGCACGAACGTACATTGCAAGAATTTTTGAATGTTCGTGCTTCTTAGAGTAATTGTAATCATATCATGTAATTCTCTAAGAACGACCTTGACAACGAAACTTAATACTATTTTATATGTAGCTAGCGAAAAATGAAATCCATACCCTTATTCTAATTCTTTCAGATTTACATAATTTTCCTCTCTTATTCTAATTCTCTCAAATTAACATCATGTACAGTTTTGTGTTTAGGATTCATGGCTTTGTCTATGGGAGATTGAGCTGTGGGATTAATCCGTGAAGATGATGAGAGCTCCAGTCGTGGGATAGTGATAGCATGGACCTGCTTATTCAGCCTAAACTTGAAGGATTTGGATACGCTTTCTTGGTAATACTCAAACATTCCCTCTTTTTTGTATCGATTTCTTGATCTTTACTTTTTAATCTCTAACTTGATTCTATATTCGACACCAACCTAATTATATCTATCAAAATGTACTTGTTTTTTGTCTTCTTACATCTCGATTCTTTATCTCTTATCTTATGTATGTGATATTTCTACTTTATTTCCTTCAAATAATTTTCATTTCGTTTTCTTTTCTTTATGTCTTTTTGAACTCTGTAAAAAATATTTTCTTAATTAAAAAACAATAATCTCCTGATCTTTGTATTTTGTCTCCACTCGATTCTAAAATCGACACCATACTAACTATTGTCTGTCAAACTATACCCGTTCTTAGATATCTTGGACGTGTGTGCTTTCGACTGAGTCTCTCAATGTGTTTAAATTTCAACGTCTCATATTCATCGGATATCATATTCTTACTCACAAATGTTCTTTTTTCAAAACTTGATCCAATAGCTTTTAGCCTTACGCACCATTTGTTATCCACTAAAATGCTGACCTGGTTCCTAACTTTGTCTTATTGTCATGCAAATTGAAAGTTCAGTATACCCCAACTCTCATGTTATGTTATTCTTGGTCACTTATATCATCCAATTGTTACTTTGAGTATGGTCTGTAACGTGAAAACCCGTAAGATTTTCACCTCTTCTCTTTATAGAAAGCTATGTATAGTTAATTTCCAATTCCATATCATGACTTCTGGGTTATTTCTTTCTTCTTTCCAGTTATACTATGGGGACACTTACGGACAGTCTTTTGGACAAACAACATTTTCCTTTATGTTCTCGTAAAATCAACTCTTGCTCGTCTTGATTTATGGGTTATGTGCTGTTTGAGGTTGTTCGTGACTGATATTAAATATAGCGTACACTCCTTATTTTCATTGATGTAACATTGTAACTAACTTGCTCATTATTTATCAAGAAAAAAATATATTTCAACCACATACTTGTATCCTTCCGTTCACTCTGCTTTTGAAGATTTTCTTTAAACCAAATGCTTTTGTCTCTAGTTTGATGTTTTCCATGACCAGTGGACGTGAAGGGGTTTCTTCCCGTCGTCATCGATCCCTCTGTCCCAGCATCAGGTCATGACCAGATCATCCTCGAGGGGAAGGAGAAGGCTGAAGTAAATGAAAGTAAGCTGTTGCTATTTTTAGTAATTTTGGAGATTTTTATTTCTAATATAGGACTTTTGATTGATTTGATTAACTGTGATGCTTACTCTCTCCGTGTACACCTACATAGATATCAAGAAGAAGAAACGTTGTCGGTCACGCGGGAGAGACAGATGGCTAGGTGGACGGTGAGGCACTCCGGCTCCGGTGGTTGACGGATATTTTCTTGCAGGTATATAACCCGAATACTTTTTCTTCAGAATCCTATTTCTTGCTTTTTATTTAATTATTGTTTTTTATTTATTTATTTAATTTTTTTGGCGCTATCAGATATAGTTTCTCCAGTTCTAAGCAGTAAGAATTTCCATTCAAGAAAAACAAATTCTTGATGGTAGAATTTTCATTCAAGAAACACAAATGACTAATATAAAGTACTCAGGGTCTTCTTGGTAACAATGTTTGCATAGGTTTTGGTGTGCTTTTTAACCGAACGTTTATGAAAACCCCTGTTTGTTAATTTTTTTGATGCACTGGTTTTGGTCGGCTTTATAATATGCCAAAACCGGTGTAATATAATTATGTGTGGTTTTATAAACTTCAGCATTGAAGCAAATATATACATGATTGAACATAAGAGACACATTTAACATTGTTACCGCAGATTCTCAATACATCATCTGACATGATATCACCAAGACTTTATAGTTCATTAACTTACCACCTTGGTTGCTAAACACTCAGAAACCTTGAATTTATGGTCTATCTGGTCTGAAAAAGGGAATATCCTATGTTTAATTTTTTTAAATTTTCCATCGTTCGTATCATGTAAAAAAAAAAAACAGTGTGTTTATATTTCGCTAGTTGAATGCTTCAAGTTTCATGGTTGAATGAACATAAACCCATGTTGAATTCTTTTACGTTCATTCAATCATTGGGCTGAAGTTACAATGACTGATTTTATATGTTTCTTTTTAAACTATGGTTTGGGTTCTAAGGAAAAAAAAGGTTGAACTATTATTATCTTTTCGTGTATAATGGGTTTTAAGTTAACGCCACTAAGCGAAAAAGATTGCTTTCCAAATAGTGAACCCTAACTCTTACAATATCGTCGTTTTGTGCTGTAACCTTCAAATACTTAACTCCTATAGGAGCGTTCTTGTGCACATACCAGGCCGTAATAGTTGTTGCGAGGACATGGATTTGACACGTCATGGTTTGTATATGGCGACATTTGGTCTAATTCCATGACAGAGAGTTGGCGTGGCGTAAAACCTTTGTTTTTTTGGGTCCGGTCATCGCACGCGCTTCCGCGACATACTACTTTTGTGTATTTTAGTGCATTTCAGAATGTCCATGTTGTGTCTTATATATGTGTGTCGGACACGAACAAACATTCCCAAGAATCTTTGAATGTCTGTGCTTCTTAGAGCAATAGTAATCACACTACAAGAAAAATACCCATTTATAACGCTTGCAAAAAAGTTCTTATAACGGTTTATGTATAAGCGTTATGAAGTTTCAGAAACACCCATTGATATGACGGTTTGGAAGAGGTTTTGACATATAACAACGTTTTGTACGTATAAGCGTTGTAGATTGTTCATTCGTTTATAATACTTTTATACACCAGCTTTATAAAATTTTATAAAAGTCTATTTGACAACCCTCACGGCCGACTCACTTCTCTACTTTCCCCGATCAAAAAAAAAATCCCCGCTCATTTTTTCTACTTTCCCCCCTATCTGGCGCCCCTTTTTTTCATGTCACCAAAAACTTCCCTCCCTCCTTTCCTATCAAACCCTCCTATCCCTCTTCTCATTTTCCTACTCTGCTTCTCCGTGTCCTCCTCAGCCACCCCCTTCGACCACATCTTCGGGGTCCCCTTACACTGCCAAGTCCGTCGAGGGCTGTCTGCCCAAGCCAGACCGACGTCATCATCAAGGACCTAGTCACCAACGGTGTCTCCATGCTCGAGACCGCCGCTGCCATTACAGAGTCCTGTTCCCGACCCTTCTTCGCCTCGAGATGGAGCTTGTCCATGGCGGTGAGCTCTTCTCCTGCATCGACAACTACGGGAGGCTCAAGGAGGACTCCGCGATTATTTCGACACCATCTAAGCGAGCTCTATCAGCTAAAAATCAAGACACTCAATATTGATTATTTCGACACCATCTTCCCTATTAGCCAAGATTGCACAAGTCTTGCCATTCTATCGATGGTCACTCTATCAGCTAGACATCAAGACACTCTATCAGCTAAACATCATGAATGCATTTTACGTGGTGATCTAGAAAAAGAGGGATATATGGAACTATCTCTAACAGAGGGAGTAGGTTAAATAATTTCTTATATAGTCTGAAATAGTCTCCCAAAGCTTGGTTCAGTAGCTTCAGATGAGGTCTTCTGGAATTTCACGTCCATGAGTGGGTCGGGTCACTCAGTCTTTTATCATGTCTACAAAAAATCCTAATAATTGTCTAGTCGATGACACTATCATCAAGGATGGGATGTTGAAGACTGAAGGAACGTCTCCATCAACTATTTGGGACAGCTGAAATACTTTCTTAGCATATGTCAAGTTAGCTCGATCAAATAAGGGTATTTACATTTCTTTGAGAAAAGTATATCATTAATATGTTGAAGGAGACCACGTCAAGTATTAATCCAGTAAATACACCTCTGGATCAGAAATGTCAAACTTCTGTCAAGTTAGCTCGATCAGATAAGGGTATTTACATTTCTTTGAGAAATGTATATCATTAATATGTTGAAGGAGACGGGCACGTCAAGTATTAATCCTGTAAATACACCTCTGGATCAGAAATGTCAAACTTCTGGCAAGTTAGATGGCCTTTATCTATGATCCAGGTTGGTAATGCAAATTGATTGATGACCCAAATAGTTCTTTCGTTGTGAGTGTAGTCATTTTGTTCTTAATCACGGCCATTGTAGACAACTATGTGTATCTTACTTTAAATGAGGTACATGGAAAAGGTATATTTCAATATGATCGAAGTTCATCTAAGGCGGTTGAGTACACTAATGTTGATCGGACATTTTTTCACTTTAGCTGTCATGTACTATATATTTACTGGCATGTTTGTACAAGTTTGTCAACCAGCAGACACAAACAGATTAAAGATTGTAACATGAATCCTCTTATTTTTATTTTATTTATCTAATAGTACTAATGTATTTTCTCTTGTTATGTACTTAACCAGCCCCTGAGAAGGGAGAACGTGTTCCTTCAACATATAACAGGTTTATCAAGTGTCCATATATACTTGTCCTTTTGCAATTTTATCTGTCATATCTACACAGTCTAATTATGTATTTAATCCTCCATAAAAATATCACTGGAATATACCTTATGCTAACTGACACACATGCCTGTTCTCAACTTTTCTCTCTCATGAAAGAAATACAAAAGGATTAAATCTAACCATCCTGAAATAAGCCACAGAGAAGCTTTCAGTTCTGCAGCAAAACCGTAAGTGCTAAGACACGGTTTTGATTGTTTTTCCCTTCCACAATGGAAGTTATGTGATTTATGCAACTACAACATCAAGCAGCTATCACTTTATGTGCGAACTAGGAGTTCACCAAGTAGTCCTAGGCTGGTCATGGTTATTAATTACCTATCAAGTAAAATAGACCTCTATGCCTTTTGCATGCGTTACCTCCTTTGTCCCACATGAACCACTTGCTATTTATCATGCATCAGACATTTTTTTGTTTATCCATGCATTTCGTCATATTGGTTTCAAATACATTTTTGCTTGAGATTCAAACAGTTGATCCATTAGATATAAACAAAAACAAATGTTTTTTTATATTTTCTTATGAATTTGAGCAGTCATGGGATATGTAAAAGAAGTTGCAACGACATCTATGCTTTAGATATCTATAAACTGATTATTTTTTGTACACCGGTTAAAATGTTGAGATTGTTATTGCAGTTGGATTCTTAATTAATATGGCCCAAGCCATGGATCAAATGAACTCATTGTTTTAAACTGTTCAATTTCTAAAGTATGAGATTCAAAGACCATATGTCTGCTTTTAAAATAGTGGTGGCATTGATTTTTATTCAACGATTCAAAGAGCATATGTCTGCTTCACCAAACATAAACCTTTTTATCTCCATATTTCAAATCTCTAGATAAATTTGTCAGAGAAAAAAGGAGGTCCCTGTAGACTGTTATTTTGGATCCAAATCAATCGTTGGCGTCTTGAACTTGCGAACGACTTCTATGCTTTAGATATCTATAAACTGATTATTTTTTACACCGGTTAAAATGTTGAGATTCTTATTGCAGTTGGATTCTTAATTAATATGGCCCAAGCCATGGATCTATTGAAATCATTGTTTTAAACTCTTCAGTTTCTAAAGTATGAGATTCAAAGACCTTATCTCTTCTTTTAAAATAGTGGTGGCATTGATTTTTATACAACGATTCAAAGACCATATGTCCGCTTCACCAAACATAATCTTTTTTATCTCCATATTTACTCATTAACTTGTTTATCTTGTAATATCTTGTTCGCGACAAAGATATGTAATCAATGAGGATATACCAATATTGATGCCAAAAGGTGGTAATACTGGACAATTGTTTTGATGATATGCTTTCTTTGAAATTTGTCACTTCATAAATATCTTATTTGAGTTTATACCATGTGATCCATTCGTGAGAATAAACCATTCTTCTTAATTATTCCTCTCTTGTATATCTAATGATGCGTTGAGATTTGCTTGTTGATTAACTTAGGGTGAGCCCTGTGCTTATAAGTTGGATTTTTGATGCATTTTAATTTTATAGCACATTACACTATATGACTTCAACAAGAAATTGGCACCAATTCTTGATTCTGTTAGGTTTAACTAACACAAACCTTAGAACCTTTGCCATCAATCCTTTCATATAACATGTTGGCATATTGCATAATTGTTTGAAACTAGGTTGGAGTTGGACAATGATATGATTGACAGATGACAAGTTACTTAGATCAATAGGTACGTACAAGCTTTCATCAGATAAAGAGTGTTTTTAAGGAATTTCTCAGAGAAAACAAGTTTGATATCATTTCTCATCCCTTGTAAAAGTAAAATTTCTGAAGCCAACCAACTTGTTTGCAATTTTTGTACTGGGGTAGAAGAGAAAAATAATTTTATATCCCAAATTTTTTTTCCAGACAAAGTAGATATTTTTTTTGGTCACTTTATCTTTAGTGTATTGGCCCCTGTTTCAATTAGTGAATAGAATATAATTGAACTGAATAGAGGAGGAATGAGAGCATGAATAGCAAGGAAGCAAAAACCGGTACAAGGTTCAAGTAGTACTTATTTTGCATATAGGCCCATGTTTCATTTTTGTTGTTGTACATACATAATATAGCAAGAAGGAGAAGAACAGTACTGGGCATGGTCTGGACTTTGTTGCATGCAGTTGTGGCCCAAAGTCGTGCTCAGGAATTGGCACAACATCAGCTCCAGGGACTCTGACTTCAGCGCCGACGAGGGAGACACCACCGAGAGCGACTGCGACTTCGAAGGTCAGCTATTGCTGCTCTTCCTCTAGCTTAATAATAATAATAATTAATATTATTTGATTCTGCAATGGTTCATCTCTGCAGAGATGTATCGATGGGAGCGTCAATATGAGGAAGAGGCCTGATTGAATGGATGTGGAGCCGAATCATCATTTGGTATTTTTTTACCATTCTATTGAATTTTTAAATTGTTTAAGCATTTCCGCATGTTTTGGATAAGTTTAGTGATCTAAAATCTGAACGGTTCATATGCTATTCCTAAGAACATTAGTGATCTAAAATCTGAACGGTTCATATGCTTTTAGTACCGTGTGAAGTATGGGGCTATGTCGCATCTTGAGGCAATGTGCTGTTTCTAGTTTCTCTTGCTTAACAATAGTATTTTGTGTTGGGCCGTGTGAACTTCCAGTGATAAAATTCAAGGCATCATGTGGTACACCTTTTGTTCGAGTTTAATCATTTCCATCTGAAGGATGATGAACAGTCCCCAGGTTGGAGGTGAACAATTTAGCATGCAAGTTCCTAACAAGGTAGTGAACTCCTGAGATATGTTGCATTGGTGTTGTCTCTAATTCTCATATTCTTCAAAGATTTCATCTCGCTTCATCTCCCAGGTTGGACTGATTATTGGCAAAGGGGGAGGGGACTATTAAGAACATGCAAGCTGGCACAGGGGCTCGTATCCAGGTTAGTATCCTTTGTAAAGTGCGTGTTTCTTACCCATATGCATTACCCGTGTCATATAACAATATATCACGTGCTTATGATGCTTGTCATGTCTTCTATCTTTTTCATAATTATAAGTTATTAATCTCTTTTGATTTACTAAAACGAATTACATTTGGCTTATATGGTCTAATTAAAGACTAATCTGAGTATGGTATGCCTCAGTTCAAGACATGTTGGATTATATCTCGAGAAGAAATATGTTAAACATACAGTTGCATTTATCTATTATCATTGAATTAGAAGGCCACTTATCATGATATTGTCATTCTTTCTATGACCAAGCTCTTTTTAATGTAGTGTCTCTATTGGTTTTCAGGAAGTGGGCATTCATCCAATTTTTTTAGGCAAGTATAAATTTGTTCATCTGTTTTACTAGTTGTGGTTAATTTTAGTTAGTCACTTGTCAAATGTCAGATAATTAGCTGTCTATAGATATAAATTTGTTCATTCGTTTTACTAGTTGTGTGTCCGACACGAACAAAATAGCAAGAATTTTTGAATGTCCGTGCTTCTTAGAGTAATAGTTCACATATCATATAATTCTCTAAGATCAACCTTAGACATCGAAACTTAATATTATTATATATGTAGCTAGCCAAAGTGAAATCCATACCCTTATTCTAATCTCTCAAATTTACATAGTTTTCCTCTCTTATTCTAATTCTCTCAAATTAACATCACATACAGTTTTGTGTTCAGCATTCATGGTTTCGTCCATGTGAGATTGAGTTGTGGGATTGACCCATGAAGATGATGATAGCTCCACCTGTGGGATAGTGATAGCATGGACCTGCTTATTCAGCCTAAACTTGAAGGATTTGGATATGCTTTTTTGGTAATACTCGAATATTCCCTCTTTATGGTATCGATTTCTTGATCTTTACTTTATCGTCTGTAACTTGAAAACCCCTAAGAATTGTCTCTAATTATGTCTGTCAAATTATACTTGTTCCTAGATCTCTTGGACGTGTGTGCTTTCGACTGATTCTCTCATTGTGTTTAAATTTCAACATCTTATTTTCATCGGATATCATATTCCTACTCACTAATGTTCTTTTTCAAAACTTAATCCTATAGCTTTTAGCGTTACGCACCATTTGTTATCCACTAAAATGCTGACCTGGTTCCTATGTCTTGTTGTCATCCAAATTGAGAGTTCAGTATACCCCAACTATCATATTATGTTATTCTTGGTCATTTATATCATCGAATTGTTGCTTTGAGTATGGTCTGTAACTGGAAAACCCGTAAGATTTTCACCTCTTCTCTTTATAGAAAGCTATGTATAGTTAATTTCCATATCCATATTATGATTTATGTGTTCTTTCTTTCTTCTTTTCAGTTATACAATGGAGAGACTTATGTATAGTCTTTTTTCGACAAACAATATTTTCCTTTATGTTCTTGTAAAAGCCACTCTTGCTCGTCTTGATTTATGGGTTATGTGTTGTTTGAGGTTGTTCGTGACTGATATTAAATATAGCATCCACTCTCCATTTTCAATGATGTAACATTATAACTGAATGGCTCATTACTTATCAAGAAAAAAAATCTATTTCAACCAAATACTTGTATCCTTCCGTTTACTATTTTTTTTTGAAGATTTTCTTTAAACCAAATGCTTTTGTCTCTAGTTTGATGTTCTACACGGCTAGTCGTCCACGACCAGTAGAGGTGAAGGAGTTGCTTCCCGTCGCCAGCGATCCCTCCGTCCCAGCATCAGGTGACGACCAGATCATCCTTGAAGGAGGTAGGAGGAGAAGGCCAAACTAAATGCAAGTAACCTGTTGCTATTTTTCGAGATTTTTCTTTCTAATATAGGTTTTTTTGATTGATTTGATTAACTGTGATGCTTACTCTCTCCGTGTACACCTACATAGATCTGAAGAAGAAGAAACATCGTTGGTCGCGCGGGGGAGACTTAGATGGCTAGGTGGACGGTGAAGGCACTTCGGCTCTGGTGGTTGACAGATATTTTCTTGCAGGTATATAACCCGAATCCTTTTATTGTTATCGTATTTCTTGCTTTTTTAAATTATTATGTGTTTTATTTATCTAATTAATTTGTTTGGCGCAAATCTACTTTCTCCATTTCTAAGCAGAAAGATTCCATTCAAGAAATACAAATTCCTGATTGTAGAATTTTCATTCAAGAAACATAAATGACTGATATAAAATGCTCATAGTATGTTTGGTAACAATGTTTACGACCAGTGGGCTAACGAGCACAGACGGTTCATGATGTGGCTGATTGGAAGATTTGAGGGGTTATAGAAAGATTGAGTCAATTAGTCAGATCCATCTTTGTGGAATTTGAATTTAATTCATTTAATTCCACTATTTACTCTTATCTTTTCGCAATCAGTTACGGCTAGGATTTAGATTAGGGTTTCGGCCATTTTCTATAAATACTCTCTTCGTGCCTTCATTGAGGACTTACGCTGAAATTAAGAGACGAAGAGAGCTGCGTTGCCGCTGCCATTGGAGTCCGTTGGAGTTCTTCGTGTTCGAGAAATGCGGTGACAGCGAGTGTTCCAGAAGTTCTTTCGAACTTGCTGGTTCTTGGGAGCAGATCGAAATAAGGCAAATCTTGCTTTTAGCAACGGTGATCTTAATCACCCCAGCAAAGTTGTCTTCATCAACTCCGGTTCTCACAAAGAGACCGTGACTTCCACTCGTGTTCTCACAAAGAGACCGAGTCATCAACCTCGTATCTCACAAAGAGAGCGAGTATTCATCTCTCTCTCTCTAAGAAATTGAGATTTCCTTCTAACGATCTGTTTCGGAAATAACATTTTATAGATAAAATAAATAATACACTCCATCTTTCGTCACCGAGACATGGTCTTATGTCTCTTTTTGATAACTAGAAGGATCACTTGAGTTCGACAGAATTATTCGTTAAACATCTGTTTTTACAACGTTTGTTGGACAATGTAACCATTTGGGTCTCCAAATGAGTACTCGTGTATAGTTTGGATTGAATTAAGGGCTAACCATACAACTAGTCTATTAAATTTGGATGCCAAAATAGAGCCATGAACAAAATGAAACTACAATCCAAACATCATTATTGTGGAAGACTTGTTCTTAGTGGAAGAATAAGTCGTGGAACATAAACAACCTTGAAAAAAGATTTTGAAAGTTTATAGGACTGATATATCAACCTCAATATTAGTTGTTTTTTTGCGATGCAATATTTGTTAATTGATGTCAAATTCCGATTTAGATAATTATTACAATGTAAACGTTTATATATAAAACTCCACAATTAGACCGATTATTTTGGTATGCACTCACGTTAACCCAAAAAAACACACTCCATATTATCCACTATTTAATTTAAAAATTACCAAATCCTTTTATATATATATATATTATATATAATATAATAATAATAATAATAGTAATAATAATAATAATAATAATTAAAATATAAATAAATGTATTATGAATTTTAATTAAAATATAAACATATACATAACAAATCTTAATTCAAATATATTCAAAGTGTTTTTCACACATAAAAATAGTTATTTTACAACCCACGTACATTTACTAGTTATCCTATAAGAAACCTCTGTATTATTTTAGGCTATAAAAAATATTAAAAAAAAGGTAGCCTCGTACAAGTTTTCTACAATGTAATCTAAGCTTTGTTGATACTGGAAGTCCGATAGTTCAAGGTTTATTTCTGCAGTATGTAAAACCAGATGAATGGTTTGTTAATGGGCATAGCTTTGAAAAGCATGTGAGCTGAAAGTGGAATAGTCAGCAGTTCCAAGCTAAAGTGCATTTATTAGTGTTTTTTTTGCATAAGTTGGCCATACTTAGTTGAACATAGTCAAAGTTCTTTGGATCTATTTACTTCTAGTTTGACAAAATAAAATTAGTATAGATGTAGACAAATTATCGGTTTATAATAAAAGTTTTACAAATAATTGCTACAAATAATTTTTTTAGGGAAATGTGGTGGTTGAAGTCTGGTCGGTGGACGATCAATTTGCTTACTTTGACGACCCGAATCCAATACAAAGGGGTTCTTTCGATGGTGACGAATTATTTTCAGATGTTTCACAACTTCAAAATGACGTAAGGTTGTTGTCGAACTGAACCATAAACACTCTTTTGTTATAGTAAATTTTACCTAGAAGTTCATAGCTCAAGATTAATTGAGTTACTCGGAACCGATCTCTTGTTGCATTGCTTGATGGTTGTCACCCAATGAATTACCTTGTGGGTCACTCCTTTATAAAGATGGAATACATGGAGTGAACATGGAAGAAGACCCATTTCCTAGTCCAAATATGGACTGTTTATAGAGGAAATGCCTCTAACAACCTTCCACGATACTACTTCACATGTTTCATGTGGCTTAAGCGGATTGACCACTAGTAGTGGGAGTAACGCCCATGTTCTCCTTATCTTTTGAAAAACATGACATCATGACCTCTTAATAACTGCTCGTTTAGCTAGCAACAATGCCATGTTGTTCTGCATACCTGTCTGTTCCGAGGGGTGTCGATTTCGAGATATTGTTTATTAATAAAAACTAATATTCCATAAGACTAGTTATTTCGTATATTTTGTCATTTTAAGTGCCAACAAACATCTTAATAATGTTTAATGAATACTAAGAGACTAAGTTATATTAATACTCTAGAATCCTAGAGGGGGGGGGGGGAGGTGAATAGGGTAATAAAATGATTATCAATAATAATAAGCAATTTAAAGGATACTAAAGGAAGAGAGAATCAAACACTCGATGTATCATGGTATCCTTCCAAGGGGCACCCCAGTCCCGGAACTCTCTCCGGCTTTAATCCACTATTTGAGTAAATAGTTACAACATGAGTTTGGATCCGAAGAACTCGTCAACTTCTAACACGATTTTGGATCGGAAGAGCTTGTCAACTTCTTACACACGAGTTTTCCTCCGAAGGCTTGTCAACTTCAATTTTAAGAGAAAGAAAGGCTTTCAATTTTCTTGAACACTTTGAAGATCTAGATTACAATTCTTGAATACTCTAGCACTTTTGTCGGATGACAAATTAAAGCTCGTAGAGTAATGGTGGAGCTCTTTTGGTAGTTGGAAAATTTAAAGCTCAAATGGATAGCTATTTATGAAGAGGGGTGAAGTCTATGTATACAAATCTAAGGAGATAGAGCATTTACTACAGCCGAACGGATGATCCGCCGGCTGTCCGGCGGATTATCCGCTCAAACAGTTACGACTAGAATCTTTGCCATCAATCCTTTCATATAACATATTGGCATATTGCATAATTGTTTGAAACTAGGTTGGAGTTGGACAATGATATGATTGATAGATGACAAGTTACTTAGATCAATAGGTACGTACAAATTTTCATCAGATAAAGAGTGTTTTTAAGGAATTACTCCGAGACCAAAATAGGCTGCAAGCACGGGATGGTCTTGAGACCAAAATAGGCCAAGGCGTCTGTCCTAAAACTGATCCTAAGGCAAGACTATTAAGACAATCATAAAGGGACTATGCTGCACAAATTAAATCAAACATGTCGGTTTTGTATGGGTGGACGAGGAGCTCATTCCACCAGTACAGTTGAGTACTGACACCCACATAGCTTTCATGTGCAGGCACATGTAGAAGCTTGTGGCGCGGAGCTAGCTTGGATGCGTCGAGGCACGGAGTTTCTTGGCGATTCGAAGCATGCGGCCGCATGGAGTCAAGACTTATACGGGACATAATGTATGGACGTCGCCTTCCGAATCATCCGCTAGCTCAAGACTTGTATTTGAGAGATGAGAGAGAGCTGAGTGACTTGTAAATGTGAGATGAGTGAGCTTGAATGATTGTAATCTTGGCCTGACGTCCCATTGTAACCTTTGTTTTAATATCAATAAAGATCATCTTTTGAGTTACTTGTGTTTCGTTCTAATTTTTTGCTGCTATTATTTAATGTCTCTGCTTGGGACTTCTGTGCGACGATCCAGTCGCAGTCGCTGAAATCGGCCGTTATGGAACCCGCCTTGCACGAGCGCAATCTAGGCTCGTGCAGCATCACGCCTTAGCGAGGACGATCGCTCCTACGAGAGCGGGGCGTGACATAATGGTATCAGAGCACGACTTTACGTCCTTGGTCTATCGATTGAATTCTTTAACTCCGATGTTTCCGCAAACTCTGAAGTGTTACTTCCGCAAAGTTGATATCGTTGGTGCGCTCTCTCTCAAATGTCCCACGGATGTCCATACAATAAGTCTATCTATATTGCAAAACATAGGAGAACAGTTTTTGACAAAACAAAAAGATGGTTCGCGTAAACACGGTTGGCTAAGTCGGGCTGGACATATACACCAAGGATTTATGTCGACCTTAACAAAGTCGAGTGCTGGATTCGTAATGTTTCGAGCTAGAATGAGTTGAACTCGATTGAGTAAAGTGAGATGACTATCGATAGGGGTGCTATAGAGCGACGATAACGTCGGTGCGATATAGATGAGCGTGCTTGGAATTAGAGGAATGGTTTGAACGGAATTCGAAGAAGTTGATTTTGATTCGAATGATAGTTTTGAGAATTTGATGAATGACTTCATCCCTGAGTGGTGTATGCGATAGCTTCAGGGATGTCGATCAATTGATTGAGGATATGGGGTTTCGATGAGTCTATCAGCAAGCGTCGAGTGTATGCAAAGCCGTAGATCGAGTATCGTTGAATAAGTTGTAGTCTTAAAAGATTTGACGAGCTGATTCGAACAACTTAGAATTGACGTGCACGGGATTAAGATTGCGCAAGTATGAAATATGGAAATGATAGAGTAGGTAAATCAAATCGAGAAAAAAGTTAAGATGTAGCGAATGGATGACTCGATCAAAGAAATCGATAGATGGATCGTATAGAAAAAGTTAGCACGATGGGATGATATTGTGCATGAAAAAGTTGAAAATTTTAAAGTTACGCAAATGACTCTAAGGATTGGAAAGAATGTTGGTCGATGATTTGAGTTAGCATGAAAGGATATGATTTGAAGAAAAAAATGTTGGTCGATGACTTAAGATAGACGGATGCATAATACGTGAATTTGGGTTAGTGGAAAATTGATGTTATGAATGATTCGAGGGATAATGATCGAATTTGAATTTGAATGTCGAAGAGATTATCCAGTCGGACGATAGCATCATTCGCTCGACTCGAAATTTGTTGCAAATGATGATCGTCAGGTTACGCATGTCATCGATGGTATTGAGGCGTATCAAAGATCGATATGCGATAACTCGGGGGTACTCTGACTCGGCAAACGACGATCGTGTAAGTGTTATTGTTCGGTTGGATGCTATACTTAGGATTTTGATTGAGATAAATGTTGGATGAAAATGATCTTGTCTTGATGGTTACGTTGATAACCACAACGTCAACGATCTTGTCTTGCGCGAGCGCAACTCTAGCCTCACACATGCGTCGCGTCGGATTTGGGGCGATCGTTCCGCGTGAGCGCTGACATGGTGATTCATGTCGCGGGAATGATCGAACTCGAAAAATTAGGACGCGACAACTTTGATTGTTTCGACTTGTTGGTTTGATGCGAAGAAAAATTCGAGGATGTTTGGACTTGCAATTGATGAATGAAATAAACTTGAGGATTGGGTAGGTCAAATCCGCGCATCGAGAATGAATTAGTCTAGACACAAAACAAGAGCTATGTCCCGATGAGAATGATTATTCTGTGGGAGTGTTGCATGGTGATTTCATGTCCACCATGGATAATCAGACTCGCGTGAGATCGGAGCGTGGCTATTGTTAAGTTGGACGACCTTGTGATCGATTACGTGAATTGGAATAGATGACTTAGGAAGTGTGGAATGTGAAATTTTGGGAGTCTCGATAAGGAAGTTAAAGATGGAAGACTACTTAGTAGTCGTTCCCTAGATTTCAAAGGATAGAAGTCCACGGGACTGGTTGTCGCCGAGATCGGTCCCGCTACTTGGGAGTCTCGATAAGGAAGTTCACGTGATCGGTACCGCTACTTGTGAGTCTCAATAAGGAGGTACACGAGATCGGTCCCGCTACTTGGGAGTCTCGATAAAGAAGTTTACGAGATCGGTCTCGCTACTTGGGAGTCTCAATAAGAAGGTACCCGAAATCGGTCTCGTTACTTGGGAGTCTCGATAGAAAGTTGAAAAGCATGGTCATGATTAAGGAAGGACTTGGTAGATCGAGTTGAGTCTTGCATGGTCATTGGACAACTTGCGCGCAAGGTGAATTCCTCAAACGATCCCGACCGGGGCGCCGGGTTCGCGTCGGCCTAGGAGGAATTGCAGATATTGTACGGCCTTCGTCGACAGTACGACTCGATTGAAGTAAACCGTTACAATATAGGCTGTGGGTCATTCGGTGGGAGCCCGTACCTCGCACGCGAATGGTCACCGTATGCAGAGATCCAGGATAGCTTGACATTACTAGCGACTACTCATTTAGATGTGTCGGCGTAAGAGCAGCTATCCGCGTGTATGCTTTTGGATTGCGTCGAGTACTAGCAAGTTACGAGTTGGGTTAGCAAGTTATAATTATAGCAAGCGCTAGATTGAATCGGTGCGGGCTAGGGTGTGCACGGTTGCAACACCATTCTAGAGCCTAAGATTTGGCTATAGTAAGGACACGTGCTACGACATGAATGGGGGTTGTCATCGAGTCGTCTCGAGTTAAGTCAGGAAGGGTCGTAAGACAAGTTGGTTAAGGCTGGTTGATCCTTGGAAGGCACAGCCTCGATCTTAAGGCACGATTAAGTCTATTGGCACGACCAGCACGAGTCGTCCCCTTGACGTCATTGGCACGAGAATGGTCTAGAGGCACATAAAACAAGTGAAAATCTTGGCACGGCCGAGTTTGCATAAGTTTCTACTTGGCGAGGCACTGACTCGAATACATTGAAGCCACGAATAGAGTATAGCATGACTCTGTCGTTGCGTTGCCAAGTATAGGCCAAGGCGTCTTTGTCCTAAAATTGATTCTAACGCAAGACTAGAAAGACAATCAAAAGGGATTAAGCTGCACAAAGTAAATGAGCGTGTCGGTTTGTATGGGTGGGCGATGAGCTCACTCCACCAGTACAGTTGAGTACTGACACCCACACAGTTTTCATTTGCAGGCACAGGTAGAAGCCCGATGGCGCGGAACTCGCTTGGATGCGTGGAGGCACGGAGTTACGTGACGTTTCGAGGCATGCGGCCGCATGGAGTCAGGACTTGTATGTGACATAATGTATGGACATCGCCATTCCGCAGAATCTGTCACTCGTTGCCTTGAAGCTTGTATTAAGAAATGAGAGAGAGCAGAGTGACTTGTAATTTGAGAGAAGTGCGCTTGAGAGACTTATAAATTGGCCTCATGTCCACATTGTAATCTTTGATCAATATCAATAAAAGAGTATTTGTATGGCTTGTGTTTTGCTTCAAATTTTCGCTCCTGAATATTCAATGTTTCTGCTTGGGACTTCTGTGCGACGACTCCGTCGCTTAGCCTGTAATCGACCATTATGGACCTGCCTTGCCTGAGAGCAATCTAGACTCACGCGGCATCACGCCTTAGCGAGGACGATCGTTCCTACGGGAGCGGGACGTGACATAATGGTATCAGAGCACGGCTTTACGTTCTTGGACTTTCGATTGAATTCTTTAACTTGGATGTTTCCGCAAACTCTGAAGTGTTGCTTCCGCAAATTGATATCGTTGATGCGCTCTCTCTCAAATGTTCCACGACATGTCCATACAATAAGTCTAATTATTTTGCAAAATCGTACGAAAGAAATTTGGTTGAACAAAAGTTCAAGTAAAAGAACGGTTGGCTAATTCGGACTGGGCATATACACCAAGAATCATGTCGACCTTAGCAAAGTCGCGTACGAGATACAAATTGTGTTGAACAAGAATGAGTTAGACTCGATTCATAGAATGTGGGATGACTATAGAAGTGCTATCAAACGATATTATCGTCGATGTGGCATGGGAAAATCGTGCATGGATTTTGAGGAATGGCTTGAACGAAAATTCAAAATCATCGGTTGTGATTCATAACTTGTTTCGAGGATTTGTTGAATGACTTCACCCATGAGTGGTGTATGGAATAGTCTTGGGGATGTTAGTCGATTGAGGATACGGGGTGCCAATGAGTCTATGAGCAAGCGTCACATATATGCAAAGCCTTAGATCGAGTATCATTGAGTGAGTTATAATCTTGAAGATTTTGACGAGTTGATTCGAACGGAATTAGAATCGACGCGCACGGGATTGGAATTTGCATTGAGCGCGAAATGCAAGTAATAAGGAAAAGGATAGATTGAATGGAGAAAAAGTTAAGGTATACAAATGGATGACTCGATCGAGGAAATCGATATGAATCATATACGAAATGTTAGTACGATTGGTTGATAGCGTGCACGGAAATAATTCGAATATTTGAGAATGACTCTAAGGATGTGAATTGATGTTGCTCGATGATTGAGTTAACATAGAACGATGCGACTTGAGGAAATGTGTTGCTCGATGACTTAAGATAGACGGGATATACATGATTTTGGATTTGAACGAATTGAACATGTAACGGGTTTGGGAGATAATGATCGAACTTGATCTTGAATGTCGAGGAGATTATCCAGTTCGGACAATAGCATTAGTCGTACGACTCAAAATTCGTCGCAAATGAAGATTGTCAGGTTATGCATATCATCGATGGTATTGAGGCGTATCAAAGATCGATATGCGATAACTCGGGGGTACTCTAGGTCGGAAAATAACGATCGTGTAAAATGTTATTGTTCCGATGGATGCTATACTTGGGATTTTGATTGAAGTGAATGTTGCATGAAAATGATCATGTCTTGATGGTTACGCCGATAACCATAATGTCGACGTTTTTGTCTTATGCGAGCGCAACTCCAGCCTCGCCCATGCGTCACGTCAGATCTGGGGACGATCGTTCTGCGTGAGCGCGGACATGGTGATTCATGTCGCGGGAACAGTAGTGCCCCGTCCCGTTCAGTCAATCAGAGGAATAGGAACGCCGACGGCGTTCGAACTTAGCCTTGCAACGACTGTTCAGAGACATCGCTCGGTCGAGACGACCGCTCGCTCAGGTGGGGTAGTTTCGGTGAACTTGTCTCATCTTAGCCTTCACATAATAAATCGTGTGTTTTCAACTCGCACAAGTAAGCTTGATAATAAAAGAGGCGAATCCACATAGCTAAAGGGAATAATCCAGACATGTCGAATTGAGTTAGAATATGGAAAGGTCCAATGGTCGGCTTAGAATTGGTGCACGACGTGCTTTGAAAATGACTCTCGATCCTTCGTCCCGTGGCTTGGGAGAAGGAAAGTTGGTTGAGTAGGCGAAGTATGAACGTAGCCTAAGTCATAGGCGTCGCCCGCATAAATGCTTCATAAAGCAAGCACGGTCCTATCGTCCAAGGCTTGGCATAGCCTTGGCTTGCCCCATGAGTTAAGTTGCGTTGCACGGCTTATGATATAAGTCTAGGCACCCAAATGACTTGGTCGTTCAGAAGTCGAGCGCATGCGCGGCACGTTTCCGCAATGCGAGGCTTGACGCAGCCTTTGCTCTTCGAGTCGTTGTGCGTTTAAGTCAGGCAAGTTATATTAGGCTATCGGAGTGGTAGCAAGCACGGTCCTACGAGTTCTACGGCTGGGTATAACCACAAAAGTCTTATGGTCTAAAGGCCTGTTATATAAAGTATGACTTGGGCGATAGCATCGCGTAGAACGTAAGTCGGTTTAAGGCACGATGCACGGACTTAGTGTTTAAGGCATGAACCACGGTTGATTTGATGAGTTTTGGAGAAAGGACTATCCAATAGGCATTGAGTTGAATGAAATGATATGGTAACATAGAAAGAATGCTCGCGACCGTGGGTCGTCGAGGGGTCTCAAATGATAGAAGTCTTGATATTGGTTTGAAAAAGATGGTAACATTGGAAGAGGAATGACTGTGTGAGACGTCAGTTTGTGTCGAGTCTTGCATGGTCATTGGACAACTTGTCGACAAGGAGGAGTTTCCACGAGCGGCAACCCTGGGCGCCAAGGGACCGCGTCGTTCCGGAGGGAAACATGTATAGCCGTAGCTGGACGAACCGCTCGGGTCATTCGGGAACTTTCAGCGGGGTTAGATACTTGCGTTGAAAGGGTCGCCGAATGGCAAGACTATAGTCCAGGATAGCTTGTGATGTTAGTGACCAATTCATATAGTTGGGTCGGCAAGGGCGGCAATTCGCGTGTGTGCCTTTGGATTGAGTCAGTTGAATGTGTGTATAGTTAGAACACAAGGTTTGGTCCTAAGATTTGGTTGCAACGTAGGCGACGTGCTTCGGCACGAGATGTGGCGTCGAGACTTATGTTGTCGGCATATAAGTTGCATAAGTTGGTTTGAGTTGTCTTGAGTTTAAGTCAGGAGACGCCGCAAGGCAAAGTTGGTCGAGTAACACTTAGCCCAGAAGTCTTGATTGGGTCAGTTGGTGATCAAAGTAGCACGGGCCGCGAGGCGGCGATGTGGTTAGTCTTACTGAAATGCGAGGCACGGCCTCAATATGGTTTTGTAGCACGGTCACGTCGAAATGGAGCCTTCCGAAGCATGGAGTTAAGACTTATACGGGACATAATGTATGGACGTCGTCTTCCGAAGCATCCGCTGGCTCAAAAGCTGTAATTGAGAGATGGGAGAGAGCTGAGTGACTTGTAATGTGAGCTTGAGTGAGCTTGAGAGACTTGTAAACTTGGCCTTGCGCCCATTGTAATCTTTGTTTCAATATCAATAAAGAGCTTCTTTGAATAACTTGTGTTTTGTTCTAATTTTCGCTGCTATTATTCAATGTCTCTGCATGGGACTTCTGTGCGACGACCTCGTCGCAGCCGCTGAAATCGGCCGTTATGGAACCCGCCTTGCACGAGCGCAATCTAGGCTCGTGCGGCATCACGCCTTAGCGAGGACGATCGCTCCTACGGGAGCGGGGCGTGACATAATGGTATCAGAGCACGGCTTTACGTCCTTGGACTATCGATTGAATTCTTTAACTCCGTTATTTTCGCAAACTCTGAAGTATTACTCCCGCAAAGTTGATATCGTTGGTGCGCTCTCTCAATTGTCCCACGGGATGTCCATAAATAAGTCTAACTATTTTGCAAAACATAGGAGAACAGTTTTTGATAAAACGAAAAGATGGTTTGCGTAAGCATGGTTGGCTAAGTCGGACTGGACATATACACCAAGGATTGTGTCGACCTTAGGAAAGTCGAGTGCGGGATTCGTAGTGTTCGAGCTAGAATGAGTTGAACTCGATTGAGTAAATGTGGGATGACTGTCGATAGGGGTGCTATCGAGCGACTGTATCGTCGATGCGATATAGATGAGCGTGCTTGGAATTAGAGGAATGGTTCGAACGGGATTCGAAGAAGTCGATTTTGATTCGAATGATAAGTTGAGGATTTGTCAAATGACTTCATCCCTGAGTGGTGTATGCGATGGCCTATGGGATGTCGATCGATCGATTGAGGATTCGGGGTGTCGATGAGTCTAGTAGCAAGCTTCGCACATATGCAAAGCCTTAGATCGTGTACGATGGAGTGAGTTGTTGTCTTGAAGTTTGATAAGTTGATTCGAACGACCTAGAAATTGACGTGCACGGAACGTGCACGGGATTGAGGATGGTGCGAATATGAAGAAGATGATTGAGTAGATAAATCAAATCGAGGAAAAAGTTATGGTGTACGAATGGATGACTTGATCGAGGAAATTGATACGGATCGTATATGAAAAATTAGTACGACAGATAGATAGCGTGCATGAAAAGTTGAATTTTGAAGTTACGCAATGACTCTGAGGGTTGGATTGAATGTTGCTCGATGATTTGAGTTAGCAAGGAATGTTGCGAATTGAGAAAACACGTTGGTCGATGACTTAAGATAAACGGATGAACAATACGCGAAATTGGTTTGAGGAAAATTGATGTTGTGAATGATTCGATGGATAATAATCGAACTTGAATTTGAATGTCGAAGAGATTATCCAGTCGAAGGATATCATCATTCGCACGATTCGAAATTGGTTGCAAAGGAAGATCGTCAGGTTACGCATATCGTCGATGGTATTGAGGCGTATCAAAAGATCGATATACGATAACTCGGGGTTACTCTGACTCGACGAATGACGATCGTGCAAGTGTTATTGTTCGGTTGGATGCTATACTTAGAATTTTGATTAAGATGAATGTAGGGTAAAAATGATCGTATCTTGATGGTTACGTTGATAGCCACAACGTCGACGATCTTGTCTTGCGCGAGTGCAACTCTAGCCTCGCACATGCGTTGCATCGGATTTGGGGCGATCGTTCCGCGTGAGCGCTGACATGGTGATTCATGTCGCGGGAATGATCAAACTCGAAAAATCAGGATGCGGCAACACTGATTGTCTCGACTTGTTGGCTTGATACGAAGGTGAACTCGAGGATTGTAGGACTTATGATTGACGAATGAATGAAACTTGAGGATTGAGTAGGTCCAATCCGCGCATCGAGAATGAATTAATCTGGACACAAAACAAGAGTTACGTTCCGATGAGAATGATTATATCGCGGGAGCGTGCACGGTGATTCGTGCCCACCGTGGATAATCTGACTCGCGTGAGATCGGGGCGCAACATATTGTTAAGTTGGACGACCTTGTGATCGATTACGTGAATTGGGATGAACGACTTAGGGAGTATAGAATGTGAATTATGGATTAGCAATGAATTGTGTCATAGCGTGCTTGATTTGAGAATAAATGATAGGCGAACTAATGTCGAACGTGTTCGAAGAGATAGACGATACAAAATGGCTTGATGAACGAGCGATATGTTCTTATCGAAGAAATCGGTTGAAACGTGATTTATCGTAGGATGGCTTTACTGAACGACTCGGACCCCGTGCGACGAATATTGGGATGTGCGTAGGAAATCGATGCTCGATGTTTAGAAATCGGAGTGATGCGAGCTTGGGTAGAAAATCCCGTACTATCAACTTGGTTTGACCTTAGGATGGGGTCAGTGTTGATATTGTTGTTTGGGAACTATGATTCCAATACTGACGGTTTGACTTTAGCCTAAAGACGTAGCCTAGCGGTTAGGCGGACGTTCCGGCGCGAAGCGATAGGAATTGTGGAGGCACCACTCGCGAGTCTCGGCTGACATGCACGTATATCAGGGACGTCCGAATATGTGCACGATCCGACTCGAGTGGTGATGGCGGATTCTCTATCATGAGGCTTGGCTGAAATGCATTATTTTGGGGACGCCTAGAATATGTGCACGATCCAACTAAGTGATACGTTGAATCAAGTGAGACTTGAGGAACGGGAAAGTGTCGAGGATTTTGAAATCGTGAGTTTTGAAGAAAAGATTGTGGGTAGCACGAGCGTGGCTCGGATGTGAGGGAACGCATAGGCGTAGCGTGTGCGAGAGTTCTTGAACGTTGAGTAGAAATGATAAGTCAATAAGTAAGTATTCAGTTAGTTTCGAGAACGAAACTTTTTCTGAGTGGTGTATGATGTAGTGCCCCGTCCCGCTTAGTCAATCGGAGGAATAGGAACGCCGACTGCATTCGAACTTAGCCTTGCAACGGCTGCTCAGAGACATCGCTCGGTCGAGACGATCGCTCGCTCAGGTGGGGTAGTTTCGGTGAACTTGCCTCATTTTAGCCTTCACATAATAAATCGTGTGTTTTCAACTCGCACAAGTAGGCTTGATAATAAAAGAGACGAATCCACATAGCTAAAGGGAATAATCCCGACAGGTCGAATTTAGTTAGAATATGGAAAGGTCCAATGGTCGGCTTAGAATTGGTGCACGGCGTGCTTTGAAAATGACTCTCGATCCTTCTTCCCGTGGCTTAGGAGGAGGAAAGTTGGTTGAGTAGGCGAAGTATGAACGTAGCCTAAGTCATAGGCGTCGCCCGCATAAATGCTTCATAAAGCAAGCACGGTCCTATCGTCTAAGGCTTGGCATAGCCTTGGCTTGCCCCATGAGTTAAGTTGCGTTGCACGGCTTATGATATAAGTCTAGGCACCCAAATGACTCGGTCGTTCAGAAGTCGAGCGCATGCGCGGCACGTTTCCGCAATGCGAGGCTTGACGCAGCCATTGCTCGTCGAGTCGTTGTGCGTTTAAGTCAGGCAAGTTATGTTAGGCTATCGGAGTGGTAGCAAGCACGGTCCTACGAGTTCTACGGCTGGGTATAACCACAAAAGTCTTATGGTCTCAAGGCCCGTTATATAAAGTATGACTTGGGCGATAGCGTCGCGTAGAACGTAAGTCGGTTTAAGGCACGACGCACGGACTTAGTGTTTAAGGCATGAACCACGGTTGATTTGATGAGTTTCGGAGAAAGGACTATCGAATAGGCATTGAGTTGAATGAAATGATATGGTAACATGGAAAGAATGCTCGCGACCGTGGGTCGTCGAGGGGTCTCAAATGATAGAAGTCTTGATATTGGTTTGAAAGAGATGGTAACATTGGAAGAGGAATGACTGTGTGAGACGTCAGTTTGTGTCGAGTCTTGCATGGTCATTGGACAACTTGTTGACAAGGAGGAGTTTCCACGAGCGGCAACCCTGGGCGCCATGGGACCGCGTCGTTCCAGAGGGAAACAGGTATAGCCGAAGCTGGACGAACCGCTCGGGTCATTCAGGAACTTTCAGCAGGGCTAGCTACATGCGTTGAAAGGGTCGTCGAATGGCAAGGCTATAGTCCAAGATAGCTTGTGATGTTAGTGACCAATTCATATAGATGGGTCGGCACGGGCGGCAATCCGCGTGTGTGCCTTTGGATTGAGTCAGTTGAATGTGTGTACAGTTAGAACACAAGGTTTGGTCCTAAGATTTGGTTGCAACGTAGGCGACGTGCTTCGGCACGAGATGTGGCGTTGAGTCTTATGTTGTCGGCATATAAGTTGCATAAGTTGGTTTGAGTTGTCTTGAGTTTAAGTCAGGAGACGCTGTAAGGCAAAGTTGGTCGAGTAACACTTAGCCCAGAAGTCTTGATTGGGTCAGTTGGTGATCAAAGTAGCACGGGCCGCGAGGCGGCGATGTGGTTAGTCTTACTGAAAAGTGAGGCACGGCCTCAATATGGTTTTGTAGCACGGTCACGTCGAAATGGAGCCTCTTCGCGTAGTTGCGTCTTTGATTTTGGCCGAAAGGCAAGCACGACTTGATGAGTTAACATTGATGTTGCGAGCACGGGATGGTCTAAAGGCACAAAATAGGCAAGGCGTCGGTCATAAAACTGATCCTAAGGCTAGACTAGAAAGACAATTGATAAGGGACTATGTTGCACGAAGTAAATCAAACGTGTTGGTTTTGTATGGGTGGGCGAGGAGCTCATTCCACCAGTACAGTTGAGTACTGACACCCACATAGTTTTCATGTGCAGGCACAGGTAGAAGCTCGTGGCACGGAGCTCGCTTGGATGCGTCGAGGCATGGAGTTCCTTGGCGATTCGAAGCGTGCGGCCGCATGGAGTTAAGACTTATACGGGACATAATGTATGGACGTCGCCTTTCGAAGCATCCGCTGGCTCAACAGTTGTAAATGAGAGATGAGAGAGAGCTGAGTGACTTGTAATGTGAGCTTGAGTGAGCTTGAGAGACTTGTAAACTTGGCCTTGCGCCCATTGTAATCTTTGTTTCAATATCAATAAAGAGCTTCTTTGAATAACTTGTGTTTTGTTCTAATTTCCGCTGATATTATTCAATGTCTCTGCATGGGACTTCTGTGCGACGACCCCGTCGCAGCCGCTGAAATCGGCCGTTATGGAATCCGCCTTGCACGAGCGCAATCTAGGCTCGTGCGGCATCACGCCTTAGCGAGGACGATCGCTCCTACGGGAGCGGGGCGTGACATAATGGTATCAGAGCACGGCTTTACGTCCTTGGACTACCGATTGAATTTTTTAACTCCGTTATTTCCGCAAACTCTGAAGTATTGCTCTCGCAAAGTTGATATCGTTGGTGCGCTCTCTCTCAATTGTCCCACGGGATGTCCATAAATAAGTCTAACTATTTTGCAAAACATAGGAGAACAGTTTTTGATAAAACGAAAAGATGGTTTGCGTAAGCACGGTTGGCTAAGTTGGGCTGGGCATATACACCAAGGATTGTGTCGACCTTAGCAAAGTCGAGTGCGGGATTCGTAGTGTTCGAGCTAGAATGAGTTGAACTCGATTGAGTAAATATGGGATGACTGTCGATAGGGGTGCTATCGAGCGACTGTATCGTCGATGCGATATAGATGAGCGTGCTTGGAATTAGGGGAATGGTTCGAACGAGATTCGAAGAAGTCGATTTTGATTCGAATGATAAGTTGAGGATTTGTCAAATGACTTCATCCCTGAGTGGTGTATGCGATGGCCTCAGGGATGTCGATCGATCGATTGAGGATTCTGGGTGTCGATAAGTCTAGCAACAACCGTCGCACATATGCAAAGCCTTAGATCGTGTACGATGGAGTGAGTTGTTGTCTTGAAGTTTGATAAGTTGATTCGAACGACCTAGAAATTGACGTGCACGGAACGTGCACGGGATTGAGGATGGTGCGAATATGAAACGCGAAGATGATTGAGTAGATAAATCAAATCGAGGAAAAAGTTAGTGTGTACGAATGGATGACTTGATCGAGGAAATTGATACGGATCGTATATAAAAAGTTAGTACGTCAGATAGATAGCGTACATGAAAAGTTGAATTTTGAAGTTACGCAATGACTCTGAGGATTGGATTGAATGTTGCTCGATGATTTGAGTTAGCAAGGAATGTTGCGAATTGAGAAAACACGTTGGTCGATGACTTAAGATAAACGGATGAACAATACGCGAAATTGGTTTGAGGAAAATTGATGTTGTGAATGATTCGAGGGATAATGATCGAACTTGAATTTGAATGTCGAGGAGATTATCCAGTCGAAGGATAGCATCATTCGCACGATTCGAAATTGGTTGCAAAGGAAGATCGTCAGGTTACACATATCGTCGATGGTATTGAGGCGTATCAAAAGATGGATATACGATAACTCGGGGGTACTCTGACTCGACGAATGACGATCGTGCAAGTGTTATTGTTCGGTTGGATGCTATACTTAGAATTTTGATTAAGATGAATGTTGGGTGAAAATGATCGTATCTTGATGGTTACGTTGATGGCCACAACGTCGACGATCTTGTCTTGCGCGAGTGCAACTCTAGCCTCGCACATGCGTTGCATCGGATTTGGGGCGATCGTTCCACGTGAGCGCTGACATGGTGATTCATGTCGCGGGAATGATCAAACTCGAAAAATCAGGATGCGGCAACTCTGATTGTCTCGACTTGTTGGCTTGATGCGAAGGTGAACTCGAGGATTGTAGGACTTATGATTGACGAATGATTGAAACTTGAGGATTGAGTAGGTCCAATCCGCGCATCGAGAATGAATTAGTCTGGACACAAAACAAGAGTTACGTCCCGATGAGAATGATTATATCGCGGGAGCGTGCATGGTGATTCGTGCCCACCGTGGATAATCTGACTCGCGTGAGATCGGGGCGCAACATATTGTTAAGTTGGACGACCTTGTGATCGATTACGTGAATTGGGATGAACGACTTAGGGAGTATAGAATGTGAATTATGGATTAGCAATGAATTGTGTCATTGCGTGCTTGATTTGAGAATAAATGATAGGCGAACTAATGTCGAACGTGTTCGAAGAGATAGACGATACAAAATGGCTTGATGAACGAGCGATATGTTCTTATCGAAGAAATCGGTTGAAACGTGATTTATCGTAGGATGGCTTTACTGAACGACTCGGACCCCATGCGACGAATATTGGGATGTGCGTAGGAAATCGATGCTCGATGTTTAGAAATCGGAGTGATGCGAGCTTGGGTAGAAAATCCCGTACTATCAACTTGGTTTGAACTTAGGATGTGGTCAGTGTTGATATTGTTGTTTGGGAACTATGATTCCAATACTGCCGGTTTGACTTTAGCCTAAAGACGTATCCTAGCGGTTAGGCAGACGTTCCGGCGCGAAGCGATAGGAATTGTGGAGGCACCACTCGCGAGTCTCGGCTGACATGCACGTATATCAGGGACGTCCGAATATGTGCACGATTCGACTCGAGTGGTGATGGCGGATTCTCTATCATGAGGCTTGGCTGAAATGCATTATTTTGGGGACGCCTAGAATATGTGCACGATCCAACTAAGTGATACGTTGAATCAAGTGAGACTTGAGGAACGGGAAAGTGTCGAGGATTTTGAAATCGTGAGTTTTGAAGAAAAGATTGTGGGCAGCACGAGCGTGGCTCGAATGTGAGGGAACGCATAGGCGTAACGTGTGCGAGAGTTCTTGAATGTTGAGTAGAAATGATAAGTCAATAAGTAAGTACTCAGTTAGTTTCGAGGACGAAACTTTTTCTGAGTGGTGTATGATGTAGTGCCCCGTCCCGTTCAGTCAATCGGAGGAAAAGGAACGCCGACGGCGTTCGAACTTAGCCTTGCAACGGCTGCTCAGAGACATCGCTCGGTCGAGACGACCGCTCGCTCAGGTGGGGTAGTTTCGGTGAACTTGTCTCATCTTAACCTTCACATAATAAATCGTGTGTTTTCAACTCGCACAAGTAGGCTTGATAATAAAAGAGACGAATCCACATAGCTAAAGGGAATAATCCCGACAGGTCGAATTGAGTTAGAATATGGAAAGGTCCAATGGTCGGCTTAGAATTGGTGCACGGCGTCCTTTGAAAATGACTCTCGATCCTTCGTCCCGTAGCTTAGGAGAAGGAAAGTTGGTTGAGTAGGCGAAGTATGAACGTAGCCTAAGTCATAGGCGTCGCCCGCATAAATGCTTCATAAAGCAAGCACGGTCCTATCGTCCAAGGCTTGGCATAGCCTTGGCTTGCCCATGAGTTAAGTTGCGTTGCACGGCTTATGATATAAGTCTAGGCACCCAAATGACTCGGTCGTTCAGAAGTCGAGCGCATGCGCGGCACGTTTCCGCAATGCGAGGCTTGACGCAGCCTTTGCTCGTCGAGTCGTTGTGCGTTTAAGTCAGGCAAGTTATGTTAGGCTATCGGAGTGGTAGCAAGCACGGTCCTACGAGTTCTACGGCTGAGTATAACCACAAAAGTCTTATGGTCTCAAGGCCCGTTATATAAAGTATGACTTGGGCGATAGCGTCGCGTAGAACGTAAGTCGGTTTAAGGCACGATGCACGGCCTTAGTGTTTAAGGCATGAACCATGGTTGATTTGATGAGTTTTGGAGAAAGGACTATCGAATAGGCATTGAGTTGAATGAAATGATATGGTAACATGGAAAGAATGCTCGCGACCGTGGGTCGTCGAGGGGTTTCAAATGATAGAAGTCTTGATATTGGTTTGAAAGAGATGGTAACATTGGAAGAGGAATGACTGTGTGAGACGTCAGTTTGTGTCGAGTCTTGCATGGTCATTGGACAACTTGTCGACAAGGAGGAGTTTCCACGAGCGGCAACCCTGGGCGCCATGGGACCGCGTCGTTCCAGAGGGAAACAGGTATAGCCGTAGCTGGACGAACCGCTCGGGTCATTCGGGAACTTTCAGCAGGGCTAGCTACTTGCGTTGAAAGGGTCGCCGAATGGCAAGACTATAGTCCAGGATAGCTTGTGATGTTAGTGACCAATTCATATAGATGGGTCGGCACGGGCGGCAATCCGCGTGTGTGCCTTTGGATTGAGTCAGTTGAATGTGTGTACAGTTAGAACACAAGGTTTGGTCCTAAGATTTGGTTGCAACGTAGGCGACGTGCTTCGGCACGAGATGTGGCGTCGAGTCTTATGTTGTCGGCATATAAGTTGCATAAGTTGGTTTGAGTTGTCTTGAGTTTAAGTCAGGAGACGCTGTAAGGCAAAGTTGGTCGAGTAACACTTAGCCCAGAAGTCTTGATTGGGTCAGTTGGTGATCAAAGTAGCACGGGCCGCGAGCGGCGATGTGGTTAGTCTTACTGGAATGCGAGGCACGGCCTCAATATGGTTTTGTAGCACGGTCACGTCGAAATGGAGCCTTTTCGCGTAGTTGCGTCTTTGATTTTGGCCGAAAGGCAAGCACGACTTGATGAGTTAACATTGATGTTGCGAGCACGGGATGGTCTAAAGGCACAAAATAGGCAAGGCGTCGGTCATAAAACTGATCCTAAGGCTAGACTAGAAAGACAATTGATAAGGGACTATGTTGCACGAAGTAAATCAAACGTGTTGGTTTTGTATGGGTAGGCGAGGAGCTCATTCCACCAGTACAGTTGAGTACTGACACCCACATAGTTTTCATGTGCAGGCACAGGTAGAAGCTCGTGGCACGGAGCTCGCTTGGATGCGTCGAGGCATGGAGTTCCTTGGCGATTCGAAGCGTGCGGCCGCATGGAGTTAAGACTTATACGGGACATAATGTATGGACGTCGCCTTCCGAAGCATCCGCTGGCTCAAAAGTTGTAAATGAGAGATGAGAGAGAGCTGAGTGACTTGTAATGTGAGCTTGAGTGAGCTTGAGAGACTTGTAAACTTGGCCTTGCGCCCATTGTAATCTTTGTTTCAATATCAATAAAGAGCTTCTTTGAATAACTTGTGTTTTGTTCTAATTTTCGCTGCTATTATTCAATGTCTCTGCATGGGACTTCTGTGCGACGACCCCGTCGCAGCCGTTGAAATCGGCCGTTATGGAACCCGCCTTGCACGAGCGCAATCTAGGCTCGTGCGGCATCACGCCTTAGTGAGGACGATCGCTCCTACGGGAGCGGGGCGTGACATAATGGTATCAGAGCACGGCTTTACGTCCTTGGACTACCGATTGAATTTTTTAACTCCGTTATTTCATCAAACTCTGAAGTATTGCTCCCGCAAAGTTGATATCGTTGGTGCGCTCTCTCTCAATTGTCCCACGGGATGTCCATAAATAAGTCTAACTATTTTGCAAAACATAGGAGAACAGTTTTTAATAAAACGAAAAGATGGTTTGCGTAAGCACGGTTGGCTAAGTTGGGCTGGGCATATACACCAAGGATTGTGTCGACCTTAGCAAAGTCGAGTGCGGGATTCGTAGTGTTCGAGCTAGAATGAGTTGAACTCGATTGAGTAAATGTGGGATGACTGTCGATAGGGGTGCTATCGAGCAACGGTATCGTCGATGCGATATAGATGAGCGTGCTTGGAATTAGAGGAATGGTTCGAACGAGATTCGAAGAAGTCGATTTTGATTCGAATGATAAGTTGAGGTTTTGTCAAATGACTTCGTCCCTGAGTGGTGTATGCGATGGCCTCAGGGATGTCGATCGATCGATTGAGGATTCGGGGTGTCGATGAGTCTAGCAGCAAGCGTCGCACATATGCAAAGCCTTAGATCGTGTACGATGGAGTGAGTTGTTGTCTTGAAGTTTGATAAGTTGATTCGAACGACCTAGAAATTGACGTGCACGGAACGTGCACGGGATTGAGGATGGTGCGAATATGAAACGCGAAGATGATTGAGTAGATAAATCAAATCGAGGAAAAAGTTAGGGTGTACGAATGGATGACTTGATCGAGGAAATTGATACGGATCGTATATGAAAAGTTAGTACGACAGATAGATAGCGTTCATAAAAAGTTCAATTTTGAAGTTACACAATGACTCTGAGGATTGGATTGAATGTTGCTCGATGATTTGAGTTAGCAAGGAATGTTGCGAATTGAGAAAACACGTTGGTCGATGACTTAAGATAAACGGATGAACAATACGCGAAATTGGTTTGAGGAAAATTGATGTTGTGAATGATTCGAGGGATAATGATCGAACTTGAATTTGAATATCGAGGAGATTATCCAGTCGAAGGATAGCATCATCAAGGTTGTAAAAATCGCTAGTCGGCCGCTAGTCGGTTTGTGGGGACTACGGATTAATCGGACTACTCGAGGACTAGTCGGGGACTAGTCGGTTTAGAATTTTTAATGAATATATATATGTAATATGTTATAAAAATATTTTAAAAAATAATATGTTAATTGTTGAACTTTTAGTTATTGCAGTGCATTTTCTTATTCATTATTTTGCACAAATTTCTATTTCGATAAATCTTTAAATAATATGTTAACAACTTACTATTTTGCACGGAGAGTTACAGCCGCAGTAGCAAGCAAAAGCAAAAAAAGTAACAAGCAAAAATCTAAAAAAGAGCCACAACAACAGTAGCAAAGAGATAACAAAGAAAAAGTAAAAATAAAAAAAGAGTAGGCTAGTCACTTTTTTCAAAAATAGAAAAAAGGCAGCAACAAAGTAAAGAGTCGACGGCGACTGCCTTGATGAAGTCGACGACAGCCCAGCCTAGTACCAATTTAGCCAATTTTTGGATGGACCAACCCCTAATCGAGTCGACGGTGGCCGACAAGTGACTAGTCGGGGACTAGCCCCTAGTCGAGTCGGCGACGGCCAACTAGCGACTAGTCGGGGACTAGTCGGCCGCCTAGAGGGATTTTTACAACACTGAGCATCATTCGCACGATTCGAAATTGGTTGCAAACGAAGATCGTCAGGTTACACATATCGTCGATGGTATTGAGGCGTATCAAAAGATCGATATACGATAACTCGGGGGTACTCTGACTCGACGAATGACGATCGTGCAAGTGTTATTGTTCGGTTGGATGATATACTTAGAATTTTGATTAAGATGAATGTTGGGTGAAAATGATCGTATCTTGATGGTTACGTTGATAGCCACAACGTCGACGATCTTGTCTTGCGCGAGTGCAACTCTAGCCTCGCACATGCGTTGCATCGGATTTGGGGCGATCGTTCCGCGTGAGCGCTGACATGGTGATTCATGTCGCGGGAATGATCAAACTCGAAAAATCAGGATGGGGCAACTCTGATTGTCTCGACTTGTTGGCTTGATGCGAAGGTGAACTCGAGGATTGTAGGACTTATGATTGACGAATGAATGAAACTTGAGGATTGAGTAGGTCCAATCCGCGCATCGAGAATGAATTAGTCTGGACACAAAACAAGAGTTACGTCCCGATGAGAATGATTATCTCGCGGGAGCGTGCATGGTGATTCGTGCCCACCGTGGATAATCTGACTCGCGTGAGATCGGGGCGCAACATATTGTTAAGTTGGACGACCTTGTGATCGATTACGTGAATTGGGATGAACGACTTAGGGAGTATAGAATGTGAATTATGGATTAGCAATGAATTGTGTCAAAGCGTGCTTGATTTGAGAATAAATGATAGGCGAACTAATGTCGAACGTGTTCGAAGAGATAGACGATACAAAATGGCTTGATGAACGAGCGATATGTTCTTATCGAAGAAATCGGTTGAAACGTGATTTATCGTAGGATGGCTTTACTGAACGACTCGGACCCCGTGCGACGAATATTGGGATGTGCGTAGGAAATCGATGCTCGATGTTTAGAAATCAGAGTGTTGCGAGCATGGGTAGAAAATCCCGTACTATCAACTTGGTTTGACCTTAGGATGGGGTCAGTGTTGATATTGTTGTTTGGGAACTATGATTCCAATACTGACGGGTTTGACTTTAGCCTAAAGACGTAGCCTAGCGGTTAGGCGGACGTTCCGGCGCGAAGCAATAGGAATTGTGGAGGCACCACTCGCGAGTCTCGGCTGACATGCACGTATATCAGGGACGTCCGAATATGTGCACGATCCGACTTGAGTGGTGATGGCGGATTCTCTATCATGAGGCTTGGCTGAAATGCATTATTTTGGGGACGCCTAGAATATGTGCACGATCCAACTAAGTGATACGTTGAATCAAGTGAGACTTGAGGAACGGGAAAGTGTCGAGGATTTTGAAATCGTGAGTTTTGAAGAAAAGATTGTGGGTAGCACGAGCGTGGCTCGGATGTGAGGGAACGCATAGGCGTAGCGTGTGCGAGAGTTCTTGAACGTTGAGTAGAAATGATAAGTCAATAAGTAAGTACTCAGTTAGTTTCGAGGACGAAACTTTTTCTGATTGGTGTATGATGTAGTGCCCCGTCCCGCTCAGTCAATCGGAGGAATGGGAACGCCGACGGCATTCGAACTTAGCCTTGCAACGGCTGCTCAGAGACATCGCTCGGTCGAGACGATCGCTCGCTCAGGTGGGGTAGTTTCGGTGAACTTGCCTCATCTTAGCCTTCACATAATAAATCGTGTGTTTTCAACTCGCACAAGTAGGCTTGATAATAAAAGAGACGAATCCACATAGCTAAAGGGAATAATCCCGACAGGTCGAATTTAGTTAGAATATGGAAAGGTCCAATGGTCGGCTTAGAATTGGTGCACGGCGTGCTTTGAAAATGACACTCGATCCTTCTTCCCGTGGCTTAGGAGGAGGAAAGTTGGTTGAGTAGGCGAAGTATGAACGTAGCCTAAGTCATAGGCGTCGCCCGCATAAATGCTTCATAAAGCAAGCACGGTCCTATCGTCCAAGGCTTGGCATAGCCTTGGCTTGCCCCATGAGTTAAGTTGCGTTGCACGGCTTATGATATAAGTCTAGGCACCCAAATGACTCGGTCGTTCAGAAGTCGAGCGCATGCGCGGCACGTTTCCGCAATGCGAGGCTTGACGCAGCCTTTGCTCGTCGAGTCGTTGTGCGTTTAAGTCAGGCAAGTTATGTTAGGCTATCGGAGTGGTAGCAAGCACGGTCCTACGAGTTCTACGGCTGGGTATAACCACAAAAGTCTTATGGTCTAAAGGCCCGTTATATAAAGTATGACTTGGGCGATAGCGTCGCGTAGAACGTAAGTCGGTTTAAGGCACGACGCACGGACTTAGTGTTTAAGGCATGAACCAGGGTTGATTTGATGAGTTTTGGAGAAAGGACTATCGGATAGGCATTGAGTTGAACGAAATGATATGGTAACATGGAAAGAATGCTCGCGACCGTGGGTCGTCGAGGGGTCTCAAATGATAGAAGTCTTGATATTTGTTTGAAAGAGATGGTAACATTGGAAGAGGAATGACTGTGTGAGACGTCAGTTTGTGTCGAGTCTTGCATGGTCATTGGACAACTTGTCGACAAGGAGGAGTTTCCACGAGCGGCAACCCTGGGCGCCATGGGACCGCGTCGTTCCAGAGGGAAACAGGTATAGCCGAAGCTGGACGAACCGCTCGGGTCATTCAGGAACTTTCAGCAGGGCTAGCTACTTGCGTTGAAAGGGTCGCCGAATGGCAAGGCTATAGTCCAAGATAGCTTGTGATGTTAGTGACCAATTCATATAGATGGGTCGGCACGGGCAGCAATACGCGTGTGTGCCTTTGGATTGAGTCAGTTGAATGTGTGTACAGTTAGAACACAAGGTTTGGTCCTAAGATTTGGTTGCAACGTAGGCGACGTGCTTCGGCACGAGATGTGGCGTCGAGTCTTATGTTGTCGGCATATAAGTTGCATAAGTTGGTTTGAGTTGTCTTGAGTTTAAGTCAGGAGACGCTGTAAGGCAAAGTTGGTCGAGTAACACTTAGCCCAGAAGTCTTGATTGGGTCAGTTGGTGATCAAAGTAGCACGGGCCGCGAGCGGCGATGTGGTTAGTCTTACTGAATGTGAGGCACGGCCTCAATATGGTTTTGTAGCACGGTCACGTCGAAATGGAGCCTCTTCGCGTAGTTGCGTCTTTGATTTTGGCCGAAAGGCAAGCACGACTTGATGAGTTAACATTGATGTTGCGAGCACGGGATGGTCTAAAGGCACAAAATAGGCAAGGCGTCGGTCATAAAACTGATCCTAAGGCTAGACTAGAAAGACAATTGATAAGGGACTATGTTGCCCGAAGTAAATCAAACGTGTTGGTTTTGTATGGGTGGGCGAGGAGCTCATTCCACCAGTACAGTTGAGTACTGACACCCACATTGTTTTCATGTGCAGGCACAGGTAGAAGCTCGTGGCACGGAGCTCGCTTGGATGCGTCGAGGCATGGAGTTCCTTGGCGATTCGAAGCGTGCGGCCGCATAGAGTTAAGACTTATACGGGACATAATGTATGAACGTCGCCTTCCGAAGCATCCGCTGGCTCAAAAATTGTAAATGAGAGATGAGAGAGTGCTGAGTGACTTGTAATGTGAGCTTGAGTGAGCTTGAGAGACTTGTAAACTTGGCCTTGCGCCCATTGTAATCTTTGTTTCAATATCAATAATGAGCTTCTTTGAATAACTTGTGTTTTGTTCTAATTTCCGCTGCTATTATTCAATGTCTCTGCATGGGACTTCTGTGCGACGACCCTGTCGCAGCCGCTGAAATCGGCCGTTATGGAACCCGCCTTGCACGAGCGCAATCTAGGCTCGTGAGGCATCACGCCTTAGTGAGGACGATCGCTCCTACGGGAGCGGGGCGTGACATAATGGTATCAGAGCACGTCTTTACGTCCTTGGACTACCGATTGAATTTTTTAACTCCGTTATTTCCGCAAACTCTAAAGTATTGCTCCCGCAAAGTTGATATCGTTGGTGCGCTCTCTCTCAATTGTCCCACGGGATGTCCATAAATAAGTCTAACTATTTTGCAAAACATAGGAGAACAGTTTTTAATAAAACGAAAAGATGGTTTGCGTAAGCACGGTTGGCTAAGTTGGGCTGGGCATATACACCAAGGATTGTGTCGACCTTAGCAAAGTCGAGTGCGGGATTCGTAGTGTTCGAGCTAGAATGAGTTGAACTCGATTGAGTAAATGTGGGATGACTGTCGATAGGGGTGCTATCGAACGACGGTATCGTCGATGCGATATAGATGAGCGTGCTTGGAATTAGAGGAATGGTTCGAACGATATTCGAAGAAGTCGATTTTGATTCGAATGATAAGTTGAGGATTTGTCAAATGACTTCATCCCTGAGTGGTGTATGCGATGGCCTCAGGGATGTCGATCGATCGATTGAGGATTCGGGGTGTCGATGAGTCTAGCAGCAAGCGTCGCACATATGCAAAGCCTTAGATCGTGTACGATGGAGTGAGTTGTTGTCTTGAAGTTTGATAAGTTGATTCGAACGACCTAGAAATTGACGTGCACGGAACGTGCACGGGATTGAGGATGGTGCGAATATGAAACGCGAAGATGATTGAGTAGATAAATCAAATCGAGGAAAAAGTTAGGGTGTACGAATGGATGACTTGATCGAGGAAATTGATACGGATCGTATATGAAAAGTTAGTACGACAGATAGATAGCGTGCATAAAAAGTTCAATTTTGAAGTTACGCAATGACTCTGAGGATTGGATTGAATGTTGTTCGATGATTTGAGTTAGCAAGGAATGTTGCGAATTGAGAAAACACGTTGGTCGATGACTTAAGATAAACGGATGAACAATACGCGAAATTGGTTTGAGGAAAATTGATGTTGTGAATGATTCGAGGGATAATGATCGAACTTGAATTTGAATGTCGAGGAGATTATCCATTCGAAGGATAGCATCATTCGCACGATTCGAAATTGGTTGCAAACGAAGATCGTCAGGTTACACATATCGTCGATGGTATTGAGGCGTATCAAAAGATCGATATACGATAACTCGGGGGTACTCTGACTCGACGAATGACGATCGTGCAAGTGTTATTGTTCGGTTGGATGCTATACTTAGAATTTTGATTAAGATGAATGTTGGGTGAAAATGATCGTATCTTGATGGTTACGTTGATAGCCACAACGTCGACGATCTTGTCTTGCGCGAGTGCAACTCTAGCCTCGCACATGCGTTGCATCGGATTTGGGGCGATCGTTCCGCGTGAGCGCTGACATGATGATTCATGTCGCGGGAATGATCAAACTCGAAAAATCAGGATGCGGCAACTTTGATTGTCTCGACTTGTTGGCTTGATGCGAAGGTGAACTCGAGGATTGTAGGACTTATGATTGACAAATGAATGAAACTTGAGGATTGAGTAGGTCCAATCCGCGCATCGAGAATGAATTAGTCTGGACACAAAACAAGAGTTACGTTCCGATGAGAATGATTATCTCGCGGGAGCGTGCATGGTGATTCGTGCCCACCGTGGATAATCTGACTCGCGTGAGATCGGGACGCAACATATTGTTAAGTTGGACGACCTTGTGATCGATTACGTGAATTGGGATGAACGACTTAGGGAGTATAGAATGTGAATTATGGATTAGCAATGAATTGTGTCATAGCGTGCTTGATTTGAGAATAAATGATAGGCGAACTAATGTCGAACGTGTTCGAAGAGATAGACGATACAAAATGGCTTGATGAACGAACGATATGTTCTTATCGAAGAAATCAGTTGAAACGTGATTTATCGTAGGATGGCTTTACTGAACGACTCGGACCCCGTGCGACGAATATTGGGATGTGCGTAGGAAATCGATGCTCGATGTTTAGAAATCGGAGTGATGCGAGCTTGGGTAGAAAACCCCGTACTATCAACTTGGTTTGACCTTAGGATGGGGTCAGTGTTGATATTGTTGTTTGGGAACTATGATTCCAATACTGACGGTTTGACTTTAGCCTAAAGACGTAGCCTTGCGGTTAGGCAGACGATGCGGCGCGAAGCGATAGGAATTGTGGAGGCACCACTCGCGAGTCTCAGCTGACATGCACGTATATCAGGAACGTCCGAATATGTGCACGATCCGACTCGAGTGGTGATGGCGGATTCTCTATCATGAGGCTTGGCTGAAATGCATTATTTTGGGGACGTCTAGAATATGTGCACGATCCAACTAAGTGATACGTTGAATCAAGTGAGACTTGAGGAACGGGAAAGTGTCGAGGATTTTGAAATCGTGAGTTTTGAAGAAAAAATTGTGGGTAGCACGAGCGTGGCTCGGATGTGAGGGAACGCATAGGCGTAGCGTGTGCGAGAGTTCTTGAACGTTGAGTAGAAATGATAAGTCAATAAGTAAGTACTCAGTTAGTTTCGAGGACGAAACTGTTTCTGAGTGGTGTATGATGTAGTGCCCCGTCCCGCTCAGTCAATCGGAGGAATGGGAACGCCGACGGCATTCGAACTTAGCCTTGCAACGGCTGCTCAGAGACATCGCTCGGTCGAGACGACCGCTCGCTCAGGTGGGGTAGTTTCGGTGAACTTGCCTCATCTTAGCCTTCACATAATAAATCGTGTGTTTTCAACTCGCACAAGTAGGCTTGATAATAAAAGAGACGAATCCACATAGCTAAAGGAAATAATCCCGACAGGTCGAATTTAGTTAGAATATGGAAAGGTCCAATGGTCGGCTTAGAATTGGTGCACGGCGTGCTTTGAAAATGACACTCGATCCTTCTTCCCGTGGCTTAGGAGGAGGAAAGTTGGTTGAGTAGGCGAAGTATGAACGTAGCCTAAGTCATAGGCGTCGCCCGCATAAATGCTTCATAAAGCAAGCACGGTCCTATCGTCCAAGGCTTGGCATAGCCTTGGCTTGTCCCATGAGTTAAGTTGCGTTGCACGGCTTATGATATAAGTCTAGGCACCCAAATGACTCGGTCGTTCAGAAGTCGAGCGCATGCGCGGCACGTTTCCGCAATGCGAGGCTTGACGCAGCCTTTGCTCGTCGAGTCGTTGTGCGTTTAAGTCAGGCAAGTTATGTTAGGCTATCGGAGTGGTAGCAAGCACGGTCCTACGAGTTCTACGGCTGGGTATAACCACAAAAGTCTTATGGTCTCAAGGCCCGTTATATAAAGTATGACTTGGGCGATAGCGTCGCGTAGAACGTAAGTCGGTTTAAGGCACGACGCACGGACTTAGTGTTTAAGGCATGAACCACGGTTGATTTGATGAGTTAGAATATGGAAATGTCCAATGGTCGGCTTAGAATTGGTGCACGACGTGCTTTGAAAATGACACTCGATCCCTCTTCCCGTGGCTTAGGAGGAGGAAAGTTGGTTGAGTTGGCGAAGTATGAACGTAGCCTAAGTCATAGGCGTCGCCCGCATAAATGATTCATAAAGCAAGCACGGTCCTATCGTCCAAGGCTTGGCATAGCCTTGGCTTGCCCCATGAGTTAAGTTGCGTTGCACGACTTATGATATAAGTCTAGGCACCCAAATGACTCGGTCGTTCAGAAGTCGAGCGCATGCGCGGCACGTTTCCGCAATGCGAGGCTTGACGCAGCCTTTGCTCGTCGAGTCGTTGTGCGTTTAAGTCAGGCAAGTTATGTTAGGCTATCGGAGTGGTAGCAAGCACGGTCCTACGAGTTCTACGGCTGGGTATAACCACAAAAGTCTTATGGTCTAAAGGCCCGTTATATAAAGTATGACTTGGGCGATAGCGTCGCGTAGAACGTAAGTCGGTTTAAGGCACGATGCACGGACTTAGTGAAGGCATGAACCACGGTTGATTTGATGAGTTTTGGAGAAAAGACTATCGAATAGGCATTGAGTTGAATGAAATGATATGGTAACATGGAAAGAATGCTCGCGACCGTGGGTCGTCGAGGGGTTTCAAATGATAGAAGTCTTGATATTGGTTTGAAAGAGATGGTAACATTGGAAGAGGAATGACTGTGTGAGACGTCAGTTTGTGTCGAGTCTTGCATGGTCATTGGACAACTTGTCGACAAGGAGGAGTTTCCACGAACGGCAACCCTGGGCGCCATGGGACCGCGTCGTTCCAGAGGGAAACAGGTATAGCCGTAGCTGGACGAACCGCTCGGATCATTCGGAAACTTTCAGCAGGGCTAGCTACTTGCGTTGAAAGGGTCGCCGAATGGCAAGGCTATAGTCCAGGATAGCTTGTGATGTTAGTGACCAATTCATATAGATGGGTCGGCACGGGCGGCAATCCGCGTGTGTGCCTTTGGATTGAGTCAGTTGAATGTGTGTACAGTTAGAACACAAGGTTTGGTCCTAAGATTTGGTTGCAACGTAGACGACGTGCTTCGGCACGAGATGTGGCGTCGAGTCTTATGTTGTCGGCATATAAGTTGCATAAGTTGGTTTGAGTTGTCTTGAGTTTAAGTCAGGAGACGCTGTAAGGCAAAGTTGGTCGAGTAACACTTAGCCCAGAAGTCTTGATTGGGTCAGTTGGTGATCAAAGTAGCACGGGCCGCGAGCGGCGATGTGGTTAGTCTTACTGAATGTGAGGCACGGCCTCAATATGGTTTTGTAGCACGGTCACGTCGAAATGGAGCCTCTTCGCGTAGTTGCGTCTTTGATTTTGGCCGAAAGGCAAGCACGACTTGATGAGTTAACATTGATGTTGCGAGCACGGGATGGTCTAAAGGCACAAAATAGGCAAGGCGTCGGTTATAAAACTGATCCTAAGGCAAGACTAGAAAGACAATTGATAAGGGACTATGTTGCACGAAGTAAATCAAACGTGTTGGTTTTGTATGGGTGGGCGAGGAGCTCATTCCACCAGTACAGTTGAGTACTGACACCCACATAGTTTTCATGTGCAGGCACAGGTAGAAGCTCGTGGCACGGAGCTCGCTTGGATGCGTCGAGGCATGGAGTTCCTTGGCGATTCGAAGCGTGCGGCCGCATGGAGTTAAGACTTATACGGGACATAATGTATGGACGTCGCCTTCCGAAGCATCCGCTGGCTCAACAGTTGTAAATGAGAGATGAGAGAGAGCTGAGTGACTTGTAATGTGAGCATGAGTGAGCTTGAGAGACTTGTAAACTTGGCCTTGCGCCCATTGTAATCTTTGTTTCAATATCAATAAAGAGCTTCTTTGAATAACTTGTGTTTTATTCTAATTTCCGCTGCTATTATTCAATGTCTCTGCATGGGACTTCTGTGCGACGACCCCGTCGTAGCCGCTGAAATCGGCCGTTATGGAACCCGCCTTGCACGAGCGCAATCTAGGCTCGTGCGGCATCACGCCTTAGTGAGGACGATAGCTCCTACGGGAGCGGGGCGTGACATAATGGTATCAGAGCACGGCTTTACGTCCTTGGACTACCGATTGAATTTTTTAACTCCGTTATTTCCGCAAACTCTGAAGTATTGCTCCCGCAAAGTTGATATCGTTGGTGCGCTCTCTCTCAATTGTCCCACGGGATGTCCATAAATAAGTCTAACTATTTTGCAAAACATAGGAGAACAGATTTTAATAAAACGAAAAGATGGTTTGCGTAAGCACGGTTGGCTAAGTTGGGCTGGGCATATACACCAAGGATTGTGTCGACCTTAGCAAAGTCGAGTGCAGGATTCGTAGTGTTCGAGCTAGAATGAGTTGAACTCGATTGAATAAATGTGTGATGACTGTCGATAGGGGTGCTATCGAGCGACGGTATCGTCGATGCGATATAGATGAGCGTGCTTGGAATTAGAGGAATGGTTCGAACGAGATTCGAAGAAGTCGATTTTGATTCGAATGATAAGTTGAGGATTTGTCAAATGACTTCATCCCTGAGTGGTGTATGCGATGGCCTCAGGGATGTCGATCGATCGATTGAGGATTCGGGGTGTCGATGAGTCTAGCAGCAAGCGTCGCACATATGCAAAGCCTTAGATCGTGTACGATGGAGTGAGTTGTTGTCTTGAAGTTTGATAAGTTGATTCGAACGACCTAGAAATTGACGTGCACGGAACGTGCACGGGATTGAGGATGGTGCGAATATGAAACGCGAAGATGATTGAGTAGATAAATCAAATCGAGGAAAAAGTTAGGGTGTACGAATGGATGACTTGATCGAGGAAATTGATACGGATCGTATATGAAAAGTTAGTACGACAGATAGATAGCGTGCATAAAAAGTTCAATTTTGAAGTTACGCAATGACTCTGAGGATTGGATTGAATGTTGCTCGATGATTTGAGTTAGCAAAGAATGTTGCGAATTGAGAAAACACGTTGGTCGATGACTTAAGATAAACGGATGAACAATACGCGAAATTGGTTTGAGAAAAATTGATGTTGTGAATGATTCGAGGGATAATGATCGAACTTGAATTTGAATGTCGAGGAGATTATCCAGTCGAAGGATAGCATCATTCGCACGATTCAAAATTGGTTGCAAACGAAGATCGTCAGGTTACACATATCGTCGATGGTATTGAGGCGTATCAAAAGATCGATATACGATAACTCGGGGGTACTCTGACTCGACGAATGACGATCGTGCAAGTGTTATTGTTCGGTTGGATGCTATACTTAGAATTTTGATTGAGATGAATGTTGGGTGAAAATGATCGTATCTTGATGGTCACGTTGATAGCCACAACGTCGACGATCTTGTCTTGCGCGAGTGCAACTCTAGCCTCGCACATGCGTTGCATCGGATTTGGGGCGATCGTTCCGCGTGAGCGCTGACATGGTGGTTCATGTCGCGGGAATGATCAAACTCGAAAAATCAGGATGCGGCAACTCTGATTGTCTCGACTTGTTGGCTTGATACGAAGGTGAACTCGAGGATTGTAGGACTTATGATTGACGAATGAATGAAACTTGAGGATTGAGTAGGTCCAATCCGCGCATCGAGAATGAATTAGTCTGGACACAAAACAAGAGTTACGTCCCGATGAGAATGATTATCTCGCGGGAGCGTGCATGGTGATTCGTGCCCACCGTGGATAATCTGACTCGCGTGAGATCGGGGTGCAACATATTGTTAAGTTGGACGACCTTGTGATCGATTACGTGAATTGGGATGAACGACTTAGGGAGTATAGAATGTGAATTATGGATTAGCAATGAATTGTGTCATAGCGTGCTTGATTTGAGAATAAATGATAGGCGAACTAATGTCGAACGTGTTCGAAGAGATAGACGATACAAAATGGCTTGATGAACGAGCGATATGTTCTTATCGAAGAAATCGGTTGAAACGTGATTTATCGTAGGATGGCTTTACTGAACGACTCGGACCCCGTGCGACGAATATTGAGATGTGCGTAGGAAATCGATGCTCGATGTTTAGAAATCGGAGTGATGCGAGCTTGGGTAGAAAATCCCGTACTATCAACTTGGTTTGACCTTAGGATGGGGTCAGTGTTGATATTGTTGTTTGGGAACTATGATTCCAATACTGACGGTTTGACTTTAGCCTAAAGACGTAGCCTAGCGGGTAGGCAGACGTTCCGGCGCGAAGCGATAGGAATTATGGAGACACCACTCGCGAGTCTCGGCTGACATGCACGTATATCAGGGACGTCCGAATATGTGCACGATCCGACTCGAGTGGTGATGGCGGATTCTCTATCATGAGGCTTGGCTAAAATACATTATTTTGGGGACGCCTAGAATATGTGCACGATCCAACTAAGTGATACGTTGAATCAAGTGAGACTTGAGGAACGGGAAAGTGTCGAGGATTTTGAAATCGTGAGTTTTGAAGAAAAGATTGTGGGTAGCACGAGCGTGGCTCGGATGTGAGGGAACGCATAGGCGTAGCGTGTGCGAGAGTTCTTGAACGTTGAGTAGAAATGATAAGTCAATAAGTAAGTACTCAGTTAGTTTCGAGGACGAAACTTTTTCTGAGTGGTGTATGATGTAGTGTCCCGTCCCGCTCAGTCAATCGGAGAAAAAGGAACGCCGACGGCGTTCGAACTTAGCCTTGCAACGGCTGCTCAGAGACATCTCTCGGTCGAGACGACCGCTCGCTCAGGTGGAATAGTTTCGGTGAACTTGCCTCATCTTAGCCTTCACATAATAAATCGTGTGTTTTCAACTCGCACAAGTAGGCTTGATAATAAAAGAGACAAATCCACATAGCTAAAGGGAATAATCTCGACAGGTCGAATTGAGTTAGAATATGGAAACGTCCAATGGTCGGCTTAGAATTGGTGCACGACGTGTTTGAAAATGACACTCGATCCTTCTTCCCGTGGCTTAGGAGAAGGAAAGTTGGTTGAGTTGGCGAAGTATGAACGTAGCCTAAGTCATAGGCGTCGCCCGCATAAATGCTTTATAAAGCAAGCACGGTCCTATCGTCCAAGGCTTGGCATAGCCCTGGCTTGCCCATGAGTTAAGTTGCGTTGCACGGCTTATGATATAAGTCTAGGCACCCAAATGACTCGGTCGTTCAGAAGTCGAGCGCATGCGCGGCACGTTTCCGCAATGCGAGGCTTGACGCAGCCTTTGCTCGTCGAGTCGTTGTGCGTTTAAGTCAGGCAAGTTATGTTAGGCTATAGGAGTGGTAGCAAGCACGGTCCTACGAGTTCTACAGCTGGGTATAACCACAAAAGTCTTATGGTCTCAAGGCCCGTTATATAAAGTATGACTTGGGCGATAGCGTCACGTAAAACGTAAGTCGGTTTAAGGCATGATGCACGGACTTAGTGTTTAAGGCATGAACCACGGTTGATTTGATGAGTTTTGGAGAAAGGACTATCGAATAGGCATTGAGTTGAATGAAATGATATGGTAACATGGAAAGAATGCTCGCGATCGTGGGTCGTCGAGGGGTCTCAAATGATAGAAGTCTTGATATTGGTTTGAAAGGGATGGTAACATTGGAAGAGGAATGACTGTGTGAGACGTCAGTTTGTGTCGAGTCTTGCATGGTCATTGGACAACTTGTCGACAAGGAGGAGTTTCCACGAGCGGCAACCCTGGGCGCCATGGGACCGCGTCGTTCCAGAGGGAAACATGTATAGCCGTAGCTGGACGAACCGCTCGGGTCATTCGGGAACTTTCAGCAGGGCTAGCTACTTGCGTTGAAAGGGTCGCCGAATGGCAAGGCTATAGTCCAGGATAGCTTGTGATGTTAGTGACCAATGGTCGGCTTATGATATAAGTCTAGGCACCCATGAGTTAAGTTGCGTTGCACGGCTTATGATATAAGTCTAGGCACCCAAATGACTTGGTCGTTCAGAAGTCGAGCGCATGCGCGGCACGTTT